>JBAMIG010000012.1:9002436-9022180 GCA_037177335.1 Kiunga ballochi
GATGTCAAAATGGGTTGTGGCTCCGGGTGCTTTCTTTTCATTGGAGGGCGGTCCCAAATGGCTCTTTGAGTAAAAAAGGTTGCCGACCCCTGGTCTAAAAGAAAAAAACTCCCTCTGCTTCACAACGCACAGCCTCTTCTCATAGTTCTGCACAAGCTTACAAACATGGGCCAAAACCATTTTACTCAATCAGCAATAAAAAATAAACAAACATGTTTAGAAGCACATTATAAAATATAGAGCAAATCAGCATATCTGACAGATACTGTTAATCTGTCAACATTTCTTATTTTCTAAATATTTAAACAACAAAACAGACACCACTGTGTCATTTTAAACTGTTAAAAAATATGCATATATTTTAGAAAACTAAGTTTGCATTGCAAACTGTAAAAAAGAAAACTATTCTAAAAGACCAGGCCTGTCTCATTTCCTCCACAGGAACTTGTCATTAGTTTTCCACAGACTCTTGCTCTCCTTCTGCACAGACAAACTTCTAGCTGCAAAATTGGTGTTAATGCAAGCTCTCTGCACTTCCTTTGGATCTGTTAATCGGTTGATACTCTCCTCATTGCCCTCATTCAGGATGTCCCAGATGTCTTTGCGAGTCCCCTTCGATGCTTGCACTCGTGTTGCACTCTCCTGCTGCTTGGTTTCTCTGTGCGAACCTGAATCTGAATGTAATGTTTCTTTTGAACATGCTAGTTCGACTCGGCTTGTGTTTTGTGACACTGATGACACAGAGGTGATTTTGCGAGTGCTGTCCTGTTGTGCTATCTTGGGTTTTGGTTTTAATAGATTGTCAAGAATGGAGGTATCTCCTATTAGATCCGTTAAGGAGGGATTGCCAGAGGTAGAATTCAGTCTCTGACCTTCTACAGTTTCACTCATCCCTGCAGGGGAACCCTGCTCTAGCTCCTGTCGTTGCATCGTGGGTTTGGATAACATGATGGAGCTGCAATGGTTGAGATCAGAAGAAGAGGTATCTCTGTCTATGTGGTTCAGGAAAGCAGCAGCCTCCCCAGATCCCAGACCACTGCTGCTGGCCTGATCCACACTAAGACCACCACCAGCTCTGTAACCTCCTGAACTAGAAACACTGCCTCTCTTTGTCCTCTTGTGTCCTCTGGCACCGTAGGCTGTCTCCTCCTGTTCCTCTGCCTCTAAGAATGGAACATCACAGAAAGGATCAAGTACAATCTTTTGTGATGTCTTCTGCCTTTTGGGAGGTTCATGGGCATCCTTTTGTGTGCTGCTAGATGTAATTTGTTGCACAGAAACATAATTTTGGGAGGTTTCATGTTTATTTCTGGGAGCTGGATTCCTCTGAATGCATTTAGCTGTTTTCTTGACTCTTAAAGAATCCTTTTGTCGACGATTCTTCTCTGTGGGAGATTTTATTGCAGCCGTTTTTCTGGATGGTGAGGAGGTAGTAGTTAAAGAGGTGGAGATCTGTGGTGAAACAGGCTCAGAGAAATGGTCTGTGACTGTATCAGTCAGATCAGGGTTATTCATTGAGGTGTAATACTGTCGCAGCCACACGAGTCTCTGAGTTGAGTTTCTTCTCAGAATCTCGCTGGCAAATTGATGAACGGAGGAAAAATTCAACTTTTCTGCCATAGCTTCCAGTTGCTGCCTACACACACACACACACACACACACACACACACATACAAAAAAGGTCAAATAAAGACATCAGACATTAATCCACAAATTGATATTGTTTAACAACCCCCCCTCAAAAAGAAAAACACAATGTGAAAGGCAATGTAAGCACAAGTCCAGATACTTTGAATGACATATAAAACATCTTAAAAAAGCCACAAATGTCTCCCATCACCCAGATCTCTCACGCGTAACGTAAGATGAATAGTTTCCCACATATTCAGACTCAAATCCAAGCTGCAATGCGGCACGGGGTGTTTTTCCTGAGCTCCTGGGCACTCATTAGGAAGCTGGTTTAACCAGACACAGGGACAGAAATATTTTAAAGTCACTCGTGTTACAGCAGCTTTATGCTACTGAGTATTACCATTTGTGGTTTTTCACTGGAAAAACAATAAATAAATGTAAGGGCAGTAAAACCTGCTGTGAATGCGGATTTAAACCATTAAACTAGTAGGTTAATTGAGGCGGTATCAATATAACTAGTGTGTATTTTCACTCCCTGGTGAGCCTCTGGGCAGAGATACAGCCTTTCCCCTTAGGGAACAAGACTGGAGCCATAAAGGTGTGTGTGTGTGTGTGTGTCTGTATATAAGGCGGGTAAGGGGCAGCAGGACAGAACTGTATATAAATACTATGCATCTGTGAGTGGACGTAAACGCTGTCTGATGTGTGTGTATGTGTGTGTGTATAGACATCAGTGTGGGTTTTGGAAGTCCTCGGGCGATCATTTCTGGTTAGTCCCAGGAGGGCTGTGGTTGTGAAGGGGAAAACTCCTGCACTGTTGGGCCTGATCATAACTGGGTAATCTTTGGCATGATGCTGGGAAATAGGTGGAAGGAAAAATTCAGAGGTGGTCTCTCAATGAAAACACAGACGTGCACACACACACCAACAATTATCAGGGCCCAGGTGGGGGCACTCAACACCATGTGCATGGTGGGTTTTAGCTCATTTCCCAGACACTGCAAGAAATTCCTCCCTTCTCCCCTCCCCCCCCCCTTCTTTAATCCACTTTTTCAGTCTCCCTTTTCTCCGTCGGCTCATTTTACTGCTTTGTTTTCATTCAAGCTTTTCTTTGCTGTTATTACAGCTTGCCTTATCTAGAGCCAACCACACAACCACCAAACTCTGCTCTTTTTTTTTATTATTATTATCTCTGTTGGTAAATCATTTCCTATGTAATTTCCAGTCCATCCCCTTAGGGGAAAGGCTGGAAGTCAACTCCACCTTTTTCATGATCCTTTCTGCTCTTTTTATTTTTATCTTGGCTGCAACTGTTTTTTTCAGTACCTGCAAATGGCTTTAGGAGTTTCTCCAATAATAACAGTGGTCTGTCCTTTATGGTGTACGCTCTTTTGGGTGAAGATGACTGGATGATCCACAGTGGGCCTCAACAGAGGGATATCAGTGGAGGGCTGACTGTCTAGGGGGCTCGCTGGCAGGCTCTGTCCAATCAAAGAAAAGCAAGATTAACAGATGCAGTCACAAGTTAAATATACAACCATCCTTTTCCACCCAAATCCACAAGAGAGAGTGTTGTATGTAGTAAACGTACCTCCTGTGTAGCCAGTAGGTTATTGGCTGGAAGCTGTGAGAACATTTGCCGCTCAAACACGTCCCGTACAGCAGCTCTACTGATCATCTCCTCTGCTTTGCTTCCACCCACCACATGCTGGTTAGAGTGTGTATACGCCACTTCTTGTACATCTCCTACATTTAAAAATAGTTTTTATTAATGATGGAATAATTATGGGATGATGTTAATAAAATAATCTTCCAGTATAAAAGTCCTTGCTCTAACCTAGCACATGGTCGATGTTTCGATTGGTTTCTTTGAATCCCGGGGAGGAATCACTTTTCAGCGTGGTAAATGAAACCGGTTTGGATGTTCCTGCTCGTCTCCTCGAGCTGGTTTTTGGAGTTGTGTGTTCATCTTCTGAAGATGTGAATGCTTCTATGTCTTCTGTGTATTTGATCCTTGACTTGTTACTTACATTCACAGTTTGCTTCTTTTTGTTGTGGTATGGCTTTCCCCCCTTCATGCATGTCTTTGCCTCCAAATCTAAATCCTCAGATTCATCTGAGTACTCCTCAAAGCATTGAAGTGCCGTTTTAGGCTCACAAGCTTTCTTTATTTCTGGTGAAGACTCTTCATTACTCTCCCTATTCACTGCATTTTGTTCATTTCTCCTTCGTTTGAAACGCTGTCTCCCTCTTACTGGACAGTCACCCACTTTTAACAAAGAAACCGTGTCTCCATTTTCACCATGTTGTCCTTCTGAACTGACGGATACGTCCCTGGTTTCTGTTCTAGATTTGGAAAGACAAACATCACCATTTCCTAAAGAGGTGGTCACGGAGATGTCAGTTTGATCCTCAGACTCCTTCCCAAAGTAATTTTCTTCAGTACCTGAGCTACTGTCCTCTTCCCCTAACATTGGTCTTTCTAGGAGCCTGGAGAAACCATGCTGCAGAAGACTCATTTGACCAGGACCAGTGGAAGCGTTCACACTCCTGATGCCCTCATCAGCACTTGGTTTTGAGATCTTTCGTTTGAGGTCCTGCACCTCTTCATCCATGTCGCTCCCACTGCTGAAGTCTAGCACGTCTCTGCGGATCTCAGCTGCATCTCTGGTCTTCTTAGCTGCCCCATTGTTTGGTGCTGGTCCAACTGTGAGTGAATCTCCAGGTTTCTTAAAATAAAACAATAGAAAATGAACTGCTGAAGAATAGCAAAAAGAACCTGACAGAAGGAAAAATGTCATGCAAGAACCATTTTTAAAAGGCAAAGTAAAATATGCTGTATGAATAACTTAAACACTCCACCATGACGTAATGGAAAGAAAACAAAGTGTGCACGTTCCCCAGACTTTTTTAAATAGTCATTGTATTGACCACTAAAACAGTAGTTTCCCTAAATTTGCTAAACTTGTGACTCATTCAAGGTTTTTCAGCACTTCTGCATGTGCGCGCTTATAACCTTCAATCCTCTTTCAATGCATATTAAGCCACCCCAGTGTGCAGTGTGTTTTTGCACAAATCTGAATGGTTTCAGTGGAGCAGCGGGGCTGTAAAAGGACCGTGGGCCTGGCTGGAAAAGGGATGATAAGGGGCATCATTGTGTAAATAAATAGCAGGAAGGCAGAAGACGGGCTTCAGTGTGGTCTGCTACTTCCATTAAGTCAGGCGAGTAATTATATCCAGCTGTTTACAAAAGAATCAGAAAAGAAGTGAGACAAAGAGAACCTCATCCTTCAGTGTCACCGTCGAAGAATTGAGTGTAAAAATGTTTCTGTGGGCCAACAGTCAAGTGGTACTGCGCTTCTGCTGAATTCATCTTTTTCCTTTTAAAGATAAAGAACTTGTGTAATGTGAATTTAAGAGAATGCTGTTAAAAGGAATTTTTATTTTCACACCAGGGACATATTAGCAGTGGACGTATTAAATGATAGTCAATAGGTTGCTTTGATTGACAGAAAGGTCTGTTTTGGGTATGCCCTCTTTGCGTGGGAATAGTGGGCTGTATGGGAAAGGAGATGGGAAAACAATGGGAAAGATGACCACCCCAAGTTCTGGCCATCTGAGAACGGCAGAGCTACTCACGCCATCTCCTTTGGTCTCCTCTTTCTCATCGCATCTGTGTGTTCTCGTTGTCATCACACCAGCCTCCACTTGTCCTTCTCGCTAACAGAATGAGACATAAATTCATCAAAACATGAACATTTTCTTGTCCAACATCATCTCAGGGTTGTAAAAACTGTCAACAAAGGCTTCAGGTTTCACATTCTAATTTTACTGGGCTTAAGACTAAGTGCATTTATAAGCATCATGGTTGTGTTTTCATGCTTTGCTGTGCCATAAAGACTTTGAGGGGGGAAATGGAATATGCAATACTTTTTACCATCAGTGAAAAAAAAAAAAACATCTTGAGTTTCCGAATCCAGACTAGACTTCATAAAAACAATATTTAATATTTATGACTTTTAACCCTGAGATGACAACATCAATCAAACAAGTGAAGTCATTTTGGTTATTTAACCTCTAGAATCCTGCGGGTGAGACATGTTCCTTGGGTCTGTAGCCTGAAGAGGTTTTTGATCCCAAATAGTTCCCCTTTATGGACGTCATGGCCCTGCACTGCTTCAAAATACCGCCGGGCGCTCTCCTTGCCAACAACAGAGCACTGCAGTTGCTGGTGAAAATAAAATGATCTGGAGTCAGTTGTGAAGTTTTAACATGGGAAATAAAGTTGTTGACCAGTAAAATGCACTGATTGTCTATTATGTGCACTAGTTTTGAATGTCATTAGCAAATGATAAAATAATATATCATTGAACAAATTAAAGATCATCTCATTAGATGTGACAGATAACATCAATACAGATTTATATATATAAAAAAAAACCTATGAAGACGCAGAGGTCTATAATTTGCATTTCACCTGAGTTCTATAGAGGCTAAATAAAATGTTTGAAGCCTGTTTTTGAAAAAGATATGCCCACAATATTTCAAACCAGCAGCGTTGTCTGCAAATACCGGAGACCTTTCTCAATGTTTACCGCTGGGTTACTTCACTTTCTTTTTAATAACACTCGGTGTGCATGAACAAAGAGCAAATGCTGTAGAGGAGAAATCTCGCTGATCCTAGCTTGAAATTGGAATATAGGAAACCCTTCAAGGGATCACAGCTCAAACCATGTTCTGTCTTATTCCTTAATCACTGCAGTCTCACACTGGGATACTCTTTTTAAACCCAGTTATGTTGCCGACCTGTTGCCCATTACTTTGATTGGTTTCTTGGATGTTTCACTAATGATAAATGTTCTCTACTCAGTTTCTATTTTAAAATATTGTGCTGGTGTTAAACTTGTAAATAACATGTTAAAAATGTTGATTAAAAAAGGTTTAATCTTCATCCTATCTTCTGTTGAATATTGAGTGAATTTTTTTTATAGATTTGATATTGGAGGGGGGGGGGGGGGTACCTGTGTGTAAATTTGTCTGAGATAGATGATCTCCTCTATAGTTCCCAGTGAGATCAGCCTAAGAACAGTAACGTCTCTGCGTTGGCCAATACGATACACCCTGAAGAGACAGAAACATTCGCACACATATGTTGAAGCAACTCATGCAAATCATTTAAACATTAAACGCATCTCTTTTTAATTCTGCGTCTAATAGGTTACCAATTACAGACAATTATTGCAACAAATGTTTGCAATGTATGAGGTATGGAATGACAAATAAATGAATGTTTAATTTATTAAATAATATTGTATGCAGTCATTTGTAAACCAGATAACCATAATACTCAGCTGAACGGACAGAAGGTAGGGGGGCTATGGGCGAATGCATTTGTAGAGCTTTTTGCACCACACTTTATGTGAAAAGTGCTTTATAAATTAAATGTTACTTGATTTGATGAGATAACAGAGAAAATGTGTTGAACTATTCTGGCTCATGACTGACCTGTCAATAGCCTGAAGGTCATTGGCTGGATTCCAGGTAGGATCAAACAGCACCACCACATTTGCACCTACAAAGTTGAGACCGAGACCACCTGCCCTATGAGAAGAATCATCATATCAAATTTGATTTTCTAATAGACTAACACCAACAAAACTGCTTTGTGTCATTTCCTACTAACAAGGTGGACACCAGGCAGAGGTTTATATGAGAAGAACTGTTGAAGTTTTTCACAATCTGGACTCTCTCTTTGGATTTTGTCGATCCATCCAACCTGCTGAAGTCCAGTCCTTCTGCCATGCAGTAGCTCTGCAGCACATCTAAAAGCTGAAAAGTTAGATAAACATTAAACAACTAATAAAATGATTCAGAGCACATTATATAAAAACTACACAAACAATGGCGATCTCTAGATACATTACATGAATGCACTCAAACGGCAGAGATATTTTAAGCTAAAACATATTCCTACATCAACAAAACCATATCCTCTGGATAATATTCAGCATTTAAACTGTATATTTACACATATACCATAGGGGTAATACTAACCCCTGCTCATTTTTAAACATATTTCCTAAAAAAGCAAAAACAAAGGGCAGATAAATACGACCTTGCGGCAGCAGCAAATATTATCACACGGTATCAGGTGACAGCAACCATTACACACTGCAAAGTCTAATTATCTTTAAAGCCTTACCTCTAAAACAACATAACATTTCTTGCTACGATTTTCTCTTTAAACCAGTCCTGCTCTCAAAGAAATGGTTGTTCAGACACTGCTTTGTTCAGACAGGATCAATTAGGCTGAGCTAAAATCTAAATCCACCAAAGATTCTTGTATTATTTTGACACAATAAAAAATTTCTTTTAAACTTTACATATTTAGGTGAAAGAAGTTATATCTAGTAATTCAACCTGGTATGATGAAACATATATTCTCTTAATTTCTTTTTCTTGCAACAAAAAGCTCTCACCTTGGTTGACAAGGAAAAGATAAGGACTTTGTTCTTCTTTTGCAGATAGTATCTGAGGAGCTTCTGCAAAACCTTAATGAAAGTACAAGTATGTTAAACAACTAGCACTGGTATAGCAGGTAGTATGACCAATCATTACTTTACTGATGTACCTTCATTTTTCCACTGTATGTCGGGTCTGAAAGAGCTTCAAAAGCTTCATGTTTGCATCGCTTCACAAAGTCTGGAAACTTCTGAAAGACTTTTGCACAAATGGAACTCACATACTTCTCCTGTAAGATATAAACGGATTCTTTCAATGAATAAAATAAAAACAAAAGAGAAGCTACAGATTCTGAGCAGAAGATATCTACTGTAATCAACAAAAGAACCAGGTCCGATAAAGAACAGGACTATTGTTACCTGCTTCTTGCTGGTGCCTGGAGTAGACTGAAGCAGTGCTGCATGGTTGGAAACCTTCCTCAATATGGCCAAGTAACTAAAGTAGAGCTCCGTCATTTGCAAACCTTCAGAGTTTGCCTGCAAAAGAAGAAATGTGGATAACTCATTAGAGCAATCTTTCTTTTTTCTTTAAAATAAATACATTTTTGGTTGAAGGAGCTGATGGTTATAGTGCTGAACCAAAATGCTGTTGTAGAAAACACTTCATGAAAAGCTAAGACATAAAATATTCATAGCAAGAGCAGAGTTAAGGAGATTATTGCATATTGTCTTTGAAAAAAATGCCCATGCTGAGTAGCTGAACTTTGCATGTCCTCTAAAATGTTTAACCAGTCTACTCAGCACATTAAGGTACTGTAAATGACTATCTAACCTTATAGCAGCATCCTCTGCGAGTCCGCCCACTTTGACAATCACATTTCTCTGAAGATCTCAGCAGCAATGTCACATCCTCAGTGTCCAGCACCGCCTGATACACACTCTGTTGAAAGTCTGTCAGAGTGCAATACACCACCTAGGACAAAATTATTTTAAAGAATATGGAAAGCATAATACTGTGTCTTCGTAACACATTATGGATGGTGAATTCAGAGTTTTCATGCAGGAGAGCTGCATTACAACCATGTATGAGCGTTTACCCTGTCATCCTTCTTTGGCAGTTGTTCTCTGATGAGAGATTTAGTTCTCCTGAGGAACCAAGGGGAAATCTTCCTAACCAAGGCTCTGACAGTATTCCTCCCAGTGGCCAGAGCACGCTTGGTTGCACTGTGTCTCTGTCCTTGTTCAATGGGATCTGAGAACTTGCTCTTGAAATGACCCAAGCTGCCCAAACAACCTGGAAAGACCCTTAAAAGAATAACACACATTTATATAACGGCACCACATTCAATGCAAGAATTTGCCAAAATGTGTTTTGTAATCAGCAGAAACCCACCAATCCATAACACACCATAGCTCCTCAAGGTTGTTTTGTAAGATGGTACCAGTGAGACCAATTCTGGTCTGATGAAAACATAACAAGAATCAGAAGTTTGGCGTGAATGCAAAACTCACCAGTGTTATGGCGTGACTGTATATTTTCAACAGTTGAACATTTGTAGGAGCATTGTGAAATAGCAGCATAAAGACAATCTGACCTTACATCTCAACTCCTTCATAGCCTGAGTGATCTGAGAGTTTGGATTTTTTATCTTATGGGCTTCATCCACAACAATGGCAGACCAGTCAATCCTGCAGGCAGGGCAACAACATTTTAGGTCTTTTTAAAATAAATAAATAAACAGACAGACAGACTAGATAAATGCTAATTTAAGCAAAAAAAAAAAATCTTGTAAACAAAGTGTATTGTGCTGTTTACTCATTAAATTGATCCAAATAGAGGCGAAGAGTCTCATAAGTGGTGAGAGCAATCTCAATGCGACCTTTCTTGATTCGAGCCAGCTCCTCTTCTTTCTTTAGTCCATGGACTACTACACACCGGAAGTAACCCCATGTGTCCAGCTCATCTTTCCAATTATAAACTAAGGAAAGTGGGGCCACAATTAGGAACACCTATAAAAACATCACATGAACACTTAAATTGTGCTGAGGACAAAACATTATTTCTATCGGTTTCATATAATTGAATGTGTTAGGCTGTAAAAAGAAAAGAAAAGGGAATTTAATATAGTAGTTTATTTCAATACGCACTTTCTTGGTATCATTTTGCTTGTTTAGGGGTATCTGACTCTGCAGAAACTGAGGCCTGTTTTTCTCTATGTCCTCCCATGTGCCTGTTTTGTGTAACACAGCAGCAAGAAAGCCAACCACCTATGGAGAGAATGAAAACAAAGTAAAGAACAAATCCTCACATTTAAAAACTTTTTAAAGACGTTTTGGAGCTTGTTTATTCTGTACCTGTACAGTTTTTCCAAGACCCATATCATCTCCCAGAATACAGCCAGTAGCCTGGATATAGTTCCTGTAAATAAACCTGATACCTTCCCTCTGATAATCCCTCAGGTACCTGTTGATGGTATATGGGACTTTGTCTTCATCATTCAGATCAAAGGAGATGCAAAGGCTAGGGTCAGTGAACTTGCCAACAAATACAGGTTTCTCCTGGGTAATATGGTTTAAGCCTGGTTTCAAGAGTTTAAACACAGATATGGCTTCCTCTTCTTGTTCCTTCTCTTCTGCATCTTTGGTGAATATCACCCAAGCTGTGTCACGAGTTGAGGTGGGTAGTTGCTGGATAATGGCTTCCCTCAGGATCCCATCTCTTGAGTTTGGAGCTAGGCAGTAGTCACCTTCATGCCACACTACTGGGAAATATATTTACACTTGATTAATGTCATTTCTCACACAAATGAGAGGTTGCATAGCTATCGAGAAACAGACGCATATTAAAATCTACCCTGAGCTGGACTGGAACCCAGAGGAAGAAAATAGAACTGGTGGGATGTGGTCGCATTCAGACAGTGTGTTACGACGTGAAACAAAGAAAACGACATAAATGCAGAATAAGCATTTCTTACAAACCTTCTTCCCCAGCAGAAGTTGAAGCCATCAGGACGCATCAGTCCCCTTTAGCTCCTCTGTGTGCGTAAGCCCTGTTTGTTGTTTGCTAGGCTAATAAAATTAGCTTAGCTAACTAAAAAGGAAGAAAACGCTGTAATTAATTTGAAACAGACATTCATATCTCCCTAACTCAGTCGATTGAATATTATCATAGTTTGTCTCCACTTCAATGTAATTTGGCCAAAGAGCGCTACAGAGTAACGTCCCAGTGGTTATCTAAATGTTTATGTAGTTTAGTGATCCTTACCGCAGTTTCGACAAATACAACCCATATAAAATGCTTTCAAAACGTTTCTCACACATCACATTTATAACTACTACGAATAATTATTGACATGCTCATTTATTGGCTTTGTATTTTTCATTTAATGAAAGTCTTTACAACTGTGTGTCGAAAGTGCTGTACAGCATATAAAGACAACGCTGCATTTTATACTTTACTGTGTTCCTCTAATAAGTGTCCTACTTACACAAACAAAACATTTCTTCACCTAGGTCCTAATTATTTACTTCTACTAAATCTGTCAATTGTTTTAAACGTATTTACTTAATTTTATTTAATTTAATTCTCATCTGCACAGTTAATTTTTTCCCCTGTAATTTGATATTATTTCTTTGGAGCCCACACTGATAAATAAATAAAGTTTTTAAATGAAAATTTTTACAATTTTGATAGGGACAGTGAATATAATGGAAGTACTGTATACCTAAAAACTAAGTAAGAAATTATATAAGATAGATAAGATAGAAGTTTTTTACAAATAGAAATTATACAATGAAGAATTATTGCACACCTTTAACAAAAGCAATAGAAATATAAACTAGGCTACCACACAGATATAAACTAATTATCTACATAAGAAATAGATATATGAGTTTTTCCATAACATTAATATTACAATTTTACTCTTATTCTATAACAATAGAAAGACATTTTGCAACAAATATGTTAAAGTTTATCAAGCAAACAACAAATATCCAGTGAACAGAAAAGCCTTACCATCTTTTAAAACGCACACAATAATATTGTTCCATATAGGCATATCAACTTAAATATAAAACGATCTTTAAACCTATTAAAATATATCACCTATCTGATTATGACTTTAACTTACTTTAAATGAGTAATGTTTGTATAATTTATTTGCCAAACATTAACAAAAGATTTTAAAACAGCTTCCACCAAAACTTAAGTTAAATTAAATATGGTTTGTAATGAAACAGACAGCAGTAATTTTGCATTGATTTACTTTTTCTGATCACCAAGTTTTCAATATGTTGTTCTGATTCGCATGGAGACTTTTCTTAGATCTGGGATCTAACTGTGTCATTGTTACTACCTCTGCTTGTAATCACAGCTTAGAGTTACATCTAATTTATAAACATTCCTTATACTTGCAGTTAATAGGTATTTCAGTGGATTTATATTGTACAACCCAGTGAATGTAGGACTGATCAGAGCTTCATTCAGTTCTGTGAAAAAAAATTTATTGGCATGTGCTAACCTGACTTATCTGATTAAGACCAAATTAAAATAAACCATTAACCAATTTTTTTTCTAAATCCAAGTGTCTGCTTTACCTCCAATATCCTGGGGAAGCAAAAAAAAATTTAATGAGGGTGATGTAAAGCTCAACAGTGGAAATGTTGCCAGAGCACTAACTGTGAAGATGTATTTATTCAGAAAATGACACCATCATGGAGTCAGCCAATACTGCTCAACAGTCACAGGAATACCACACACAAGTCAGACTTAATACTTTGCATGTGGAATAAAACCATAACAAATATTGTTAAAATGATTGCATTCAATAAATTCACTTTGAGGTTTTCTGTTTCCATGCAGAGTAGATTTGTAAACACAGAGCAAAACTGTATCTGTTCTTCATCCCTGATTTGACTTTCTCTAAACGCTGTCCACGGCGCTACAGATGAGGCACAGCAAGGTCCACGTCTCGCCATGGTACACTGCCTTACAAAAATGGAACTTTTTGTTCCTGCTTTCTCAACACTGGGAATTTATAGGGCAGCTGCTGCAGATGTTCTAATAAAGAAAGTCCAAACACTGATGTCAAACAGTTTACATATTGCACTAGCTCTCTCACACACTTGTTCTCTCACCGAACCGCCTTCTCTGGCTTCGTTCACAATAATACATTACCACTGAAGCAGAGAAAGTTGTGGTAAACAGATCACTGGCTGCTGATAAGAAGTTTTCATAGACATTTTTACAGATGACTTGATGACTTTGCTGAGTGACTGTGTGAAGTTGGCCGTGATGAGCTTTAGTTTTCATTTGTAATAAAAAGCGTTGGGTTTCAAACTTTAGAGGTAGCTTTGCTCCTTTTGGAGCACGGAAAGATTCACTGACAGCAAAGTGACAAAAGAAAAGTGATTTTAATGTTTTTTTATGAATTCATGGGGCTTTAATAGTGTCAGTTAAACTATTTCAAGTTTAACTTTTACATTTAGTTTTACATTTAGTTTTCTTTGCTATCTAAACTGTTTGTCTTTTTATGTATAAGGGGTGGCTTGTTATTTTCCTATTTATCCCATTCTTCAAAACAACTGAAATGCTGTATCTATCATTTCACTTATGATGACACATATGTTTGGTTTTAGTATAGTATCAGTTCAGTTAGTTCCAAAGCACTAGAAGAGATTATTTCCTGCTTTAATAATCTTCTCTTTGAAGAATAAAAGCATACAACTAATTTATTTTTTTTTACAAAAATTACAAGACAAGGGTAACGAAAGTGAGCAACAAAGTCTGCATCGACGATCTATCTTTTGCAATAAAAAAGCACCTTATTAAGGCAAAATAAATCAAAATATCTGATGTAACAATGTTTCCAAATGTCTCAACTAAGCTGACAATTTAACAGGCATTTAACATTTTGAATAGATAACTCATTTCTCTACCAACATATTTGATAATTTATTGTATCTATTGCTTTATTAATAATTTTAGTGATCTAAACATTTACTATTCCAGATTTTCTGTAATGAATTCAAGCAGAAAGTTCTCTTACTTTTGTTTTTAAAAATTCTAAGAAAATTATATTTTTATATAATTATTAATTCAATAATACGTACATCTAAATTTAATTCTGAACTTATTTAAAAGTAGAGATAAATTATTCCGAGATAATGGTAAAGGAGAGCAGCAAATATGTTCCATGTAAAACACAGATATAATTTTTTTGGCATTTGCCATGAAGTGCTTCAACCAGCTTTCTGAAACTTACCTGCTTTAACTTTGAAAGAAAATAAATCTCTGCTCGGGGCGTTCCCTTCAGCAAAAGTTTTTATTTCAATGTATTTAGTCAAATAAAACATGGATGGTGTTTTTAATTATTGTTTGAAGGAAGAGGACCTGAATGGAAGTCTTGTCTGTCTCTCAAGACCTTTGGAAACAATCTTTTCTTTCATGACTCAGAGGATCTGCTGCAGGCCAAAAGCAATAACAAACTTGCCAAAACTGACAGTTTCAGTTTCATAAGAACTGATTGCAAAGATGGAAAAACGCCTTGGTTATTTAGACAATTCTTTTTAATTATTTGTCTTATTTTCTTGCCCAATCGTTTACCCAATATGTCCTCTTTGTTTAGTCATGGTATGTAGTGATAATGTTAACCCAAGGACATTTGTAACACTTTGATTAATATGACAGTTTTTACTTAATAGAGTAGGAGTGTGTTTGAACCCCTTTTTTTCTTCATGGCTTGCCACTTCACTAAAGAAGTGAATTCATCAGTACATAGTAAATATTTATTGATGATTATTATGAACCAAGTTAGAAACTAAATAATAAAGAACTGTTTTAGAACTTGTTTTCCCGTTTTTTAAACATTATATTCTGATTATGGGATCCTAAATTGCTCCATGTTATGCTTTTTTTTTGTTTGTTTTAATGAAAATCTTAATTCCCATAAAGTTTGGATGCTGTGCAAATTTAAAATAAAACATATATCAATGATCAACCAACCTCACTGTAATCCAAAACACAAACATTTCACTTGTTGAAACTGTGACATTTTACCATTTATCTGGGAATGCCTAATAAAACAGAAAGAAAAATGTTAGGACAGACTCGTGTACTATTGTGTAGCATCACCTCTTGTTTAAACAACTGTTGATGAAACCAGTTGCTAGAGATTATTTAAGGAATAATTTTCCATTGTTGGTCTGATGCAGGATTGTAGCAGCTCAGCAGTTTTGGGTTTTCATTGCCAGAAGCAGACATTTCTCCTGAAACAGTGAACCACACTTTAACACTTTTTTTTCTTTTTTGTTTTTAACCGTTTTATCTGTCTGTTTTATAATGTTCTGTTTTTATGTTTTTACTGATTTTAATTCCTTGTAAGGTGACCTTGGGTCCTGAAAGGCGCCTAGAAATAAAATTTATTATTATTATTATCCTTCAAGTTCTGTATTTTACAAGAAAGATCCTCTTATTGAAATTGTTCCATCACTTTTTGAGGTAGTTTGTAGCAGAATGTTAAACCTCTGTCTAACTTAACATTTGAGTAGCTCCATCTTTCTGAAATTCTTCTTTCATGTCATATCACTGACATGCTGCTAATAAAACTAGTCAGCTATTAACTGCTCATTTATTTATTTCACGTACTTTTCCAGCCCTTCTCCTCCTGTTTTATCTTGGATAACATTTTTTCTTCCATTAAAGTAAAAATGAGCAAATATTTTTGAAGAAGGGGTAACATTTTAACACCTGAAATGTTATTTGTGTTTTAATGTAAATAGAGTATAAGTTTATGAGTCTGAAATCATAACGTTTTCTTTTACCTAAATAACACAGTGTCGCAACTATGTGGGAATTAGAGTTGTATAATAACAGATTGAAGATATACCAGAATCTTTTAAAATATAAATATAATATTCTTGCTGCCATTAGGTGTATTTTACCCATAACATTGTGTAATATATAATCGGTAATCTAGTGGCATTTGTGCATAAACCTCACAGCACTGAGCATAATGTCAGCATTTGAGAGTTTTTGATCAGAAATAGATGTATTTCTTCATCCTCACAGGTTGAACTAGAAGAAGAGAGTCCAGACCTTCATAATTTCTAATATTCTATTATATTTGTTTGGTTTTTCTTTTATCTCTCCCAGTGACTGTGGGTACTAATTTTGAACAGGAAGCTCCAATGGCAGATGTATCCCTCTTTCCCAGTAGTTAGGAAATCTTAAAAAAATAAAAAGGCAGTGATCTGGATCCCCAAAATCTGTTCACTTTATTCAGAAATAAAATTCTGGGAGTTCTTTCAAATTTTATCAAAATCCATCAATAGCTTTTTGAGTTGTTAAGAAACAGACGTGTGGACAGACAGACGGATCCAAATCGCCAAATGAGTGACCTCCATCATGGCTGAAGTAAAACCTACTCTCAAGGGGTACACACTGTGTGGAAAGGTTATTCCTATGGGAGTTTAATCAATTTATTAATAAAAACTTGGGTTTGAAAATGTTGCTGGTGCTATGAGAAAACAGCAGCAAAATAAAGCTCAACTTTCATCCTTATCCTGTCTGTCCTGCAAGTCTTTTGACTGAATCGTGTCTGAATGTCACAGTTCTACAACCCACGTAAAAAACCACAGATGACCTGAATTTGATGGGTTGTCTCTTTTGTCCTGCAGTGAAATGGAAAACGCTGGAGGGCAATGTATTTACAATCAAACTCTCTCATTACGCTGCAACCCCATAGAGGAGCCTTTTGTTTGTCCACTTTGGCCACACTAAACATATCAACCAGAAAGCATAACTGACAGTGGCAACTGTGCATGTTTGTGCACGAGTATACAATGCGTGCACTATTGATTTCGTGTAGTTTTTGTTGTAGTATCAAAGGCTCTGCAGGCCCTTGAAGACAGCTGATTAGTTGGCTGTCAACAAGAATGTTGAATCATGGGACGGAGCAGAAAAAAAGGAAGCATCTCTGATTTTTGTGGTTTTATTCCACTGTGGCATTAACCACAGTTCTCCAACCAGCCACGGTGGATAGACATAAAACGTTTATTTTTTTACAATGAAATACTTGGCCACAAGACAACATATCCCCCCTTTTTTACTCTTCTGAATAACCTCTAACCCAATACCATTGCTGACTGGGACTCAAAGAACTGCATGAATGCACGTCTCAACAATGAGGCCACACAAAAAGCACCAGCTCAGCAGAACGGGATGTCCATTTCTGAAGCATTTAAGCATGCAATTATTTTCCCCTCCACTCAGTAATTCATAGTTGGGATCAAGGAGTACAACTTGGTGTCTGTAGCAGCTTGCTTCTGATTGGATGTGTGGATACAATGACTTATTACTGTTGTTATTGGCAAAAACTTAATTGCCAGACATTGGTGTGTTTTATATGCCTGTATAGTTTGGAGATAATCCTACAATTAATTATGTTCAAACTTGAAATGTTGAAGGGAATAAGCAATATGCCACAACTTTGAATGAAATGTATGTATGTAGTGTGAATTGTGCAGGGTGTACCCTGCCTCTCACCTGTTAATTGCTGGGATGTGTTAATTGAATTGGATAAAATTGGATTTTAAATAAATTGTATTTTTATTTGTTTGTTTTTGTCTTTTTTCTTTTTTTCTTTACCACTAGCAATCCCACATGTTTAACCTTTAATGTGAATGTGTTTGCATATTTATCTCAGTGTTTTATGGGATGTTATCCAGCGGGGTACCTTCTTGGTGAAAACTAGGCCATGTGTCTATGCATGTAGCACACACTTATTCCACATATGGGATCCAGAGGGGTTTATAGGACTAGGCCAAGCCATGCTTATGGACCATTTAGCACACATTGCTTTCTGCTTCATGGCTGTACTGCACTTCTCCTAATACACAAGTTAGTGCTGGAAAACGTTTCAGTGAATTACCAGAACAGTTTCCACAAGGTAAATAAGATCTACCTCAAATGATTTATTTATCTTAATTTATTGTGGTGTTTGAGGAAGAACACATGAATGACAGACTAGAATGGAACTTGAAGAATAAAATGTGTGAGAGCTTCTATCGTCTGCCGTCTGGATAAATTGTACGCAGTATTTTATAAAACATGCTATGGTGTCAGAAGTGTACCAAATCTCATCTTTTCCTGGGGATAGTATCTGCAGGGAACAAACCCAGGACATAGAAAATGGTTGTTAAAGTGATCAGTCATGACATTTCCTTCAAGTTAGACACTGGTGCTAAGGTTACAGTCATCCCAGAATCTATTTATTCAAAAGAACAGCACAGCAATTGCCAAAGCAACAAGTAAGTAAGTAAATAAGTAAAATGTATTTAGATAGCACCTTTTACTGACACAAGTCACAAGGTGCTTCACATAAAAGAGCATAAAATACATAAAAAATACAATAAAACAGAGAACAACAAAGACATAAATACATGATGGTCATAGTACTCACACTCTACTGCGCAGAGTACGCCTGCAGAAAGGTAAAAGTTTAAAGTTTGCTCTTAAACGCATCGACACAATCAAGTGATCGTAACAAAACCACTGTGTGGGCCCAGCAGTGAACCTCTGAAAGGGAAAGATCAGTTTTATTGGGTCTTAGAACATAAAGGAAGGGAACATACTACACAACCAGTGAATGTAGAACAGAAACTGGCAATAATAGACCTGCAGCTGATGTATCTTGTCAACACTGTCTGCTGAGACCTGCAAGCTGAGATGAACAAGCAGTACTGCAATGTTTTCACAGGTCTGGGTTGCCTTAGAAGGGAATACAGTAAAGTTCAAGATTACACAAAGATTAACATAAAAAATACAACATCAGGGAGAATGAGGGTCAGCTGTAAAACAGAGCACCCTTTCTTAGATTGGGGAGTAAAAAATAGACACATTTAGGAGAAGTGAGGAGGTAAATAAAACATGTCACTACTCTCTGTGAAAGGGGCATAGTTTAAGGATTTCTAAAAAGCACCTCAACAAAAAAAGAAGCACAATCAGTCACAAAGATCACATGGTGGAGGTGGGGTGTCACCTGGAGCATACCCGAGGTCAGTCGCAACAATTCAGGTTCAGTCCAAACACAAGGGAGTCTGAATGTGGAAAGGTAGGGCAGTGTGTCAAGGGAGGTAACTTGGCCATGTGAGGTGTACAAGTCATGAAGCCACATTGGCAACTAGGAGCGACCTTGAGGGAGCTGGCAGGGTTTATGTCTTGTTGCAGGTGGGGGGGTCGGAGCAGAGCAATCCATTTCTGAATAGCATTTCACAGGAGAACTTCTTTTTAGGCCTTTAGGCCAGTAGGGAGCCAGATTCTGATAACAAGCAAATTCCCCAGCGTTGAGTCTTTGCATGGTCTCAGGATTAAAAAATAGCCAAAATTACTGTCAATTTCCATTGATTTTTGCAGACAGTCACTCTAAGGTGTTATTAACTCCCCTTACAAAGTCAGAGACCACAGCCCGTTTGCCTGTATGGGTAATAAGCCGTTCAGCTTGCGGTTCTGCTCATTCAGAGCCAGAGTCACAGTGTTTTTAGCCTGGACCTCACTTGCTGCTTCGCAAGTTGGCAAATCACAAAAAACCCATCCATCCATCCATCCATCCATCCATCCATCCATCCATCCATCCATCCATCCATCCATC
>JBAMIG010000012.1:9022280-9033538 GCA_037177335.1 Kiunga ballochi
CCATCCATCCATCCATCCATCCATCCATCCATCCATCCATCCATCCATCCATCCATCCATCCATCCATCCATTTTCCTGGACAGGTCGCCAGTCCATCACACTAAAAACCCACTAAACATAAAAAGTACTGACAGACTCTTCCACACTATATGAATGACGAACTAGAATGGAGCACGTAATGAGCTGAAGACTAAAAACGTGAAAGAGCTTCTATCATTTAAAGAACATGATCAATTGTAAACAGAACTTTATAAGACATGCTACAAATACGTATGACACTGTCTGTCTCAATCTGTAGCATTTAGTGATGTCTGCCTTAGAAATAGAACAGTTTCTATTGTTAAATTTATTGATGATTATATACCCTCAAGTTTTTAGACTTCTTTAGAATTCTTCTCATGGAGACATTTTTGCATTAAGCTTCAATTTTGATTAATTTGTTGATGAATACAGAAAAATAGAATCAAAGAAGTTTATGTCAGATTAGCTTGCCAAAACTGATGAATTGGGTCTGATCTTGGTCAAACCGATGAAAAGAAGAATATTTATTGCATATAGGAGAATCAGGCAGAAACCATCCTTAATGCAGCATACTATCTACAAGGTCTTTATGACAGACTCAGCAGACTGAAGTTAATCCTCACAATACACATAATAAACACAAACACAATAACCCACTAAAAAAATAACAAAAGGCACCTAATTGACTCAGACACAGAGAAAAGAAATCTTCCAGTATGTTTTTTTTTATTGTTATTATTACTTTAAGCTTGGCCAGATGTGTAAAGGAAACCAGTAGTGGCCATGATATCTTAATTACTTCCCCACACAGTCTACCATAGTGAGTACGGTGTTTGTTTTGGTCAGAGAAAAAAGACCAATGAGGATACATGTAAAGATTAATGCTGAAAGTACAAAGCAAACTTGAGTGAAATCCTTTCCCAGATTGTTTTCTGCAATGGTTTGTGTCTGACAATGACTTTGAACGAACTGCCAAGAAAATACCGTAGCCACTTTGTGAAAGTGCTGGTGTGACCCAGTCAAGAGTTTGAGGCTGATCCCATCTAAGCTTCACTGAAGAGACTTCAAATGCTTTCTGGAAAGCCTGGTTGAACTTGAACATTTCTCCTCAGAACATTTAGATTATCCTATCCAAAGGATGGGTGAGTCAAACTGTGGGATCATTTTTTGACATATGAGACTACCACCAATGCCAGAGACTTTAAAAACACCAAAGAAAACACTGAATTTGTGTAAATAGATTTTTGAACAATGATTACTGTTAATTAATCAAACCTTATATAACATACATTTTTCCACCCTGAAAATTGTGTGAAATATGAAATATGAAGCAGATTGACTGTCCATCTAAACCTTCAATGGGGTGACCAAGTTAAGACACAAGTAATTGTGGGCTGGCCAATCAATCATTTGTCCAATTGTGGACAACAGGATTATACAGGGTTTTTTTTGGATGTTTTGAAAATCCTTAAGTTACAGCTTTGCCCTCTTTCCAATACTACAAACCATGCTTTTGTATTTTAAAGAATATTGTACCGGATTTTAGCTTTTAAAATAAGCTAGTAGCTGTAACAAAGATAAAATGCCTTTATATTGCAGAAGGATAGCTTTTTACACGGCTTGTTTTACAAAGCCAACACACAGAAAAAAACAGTGATTAACCATTAAACACAAGTGCAGCTGTTCTTGCAGCATCTGATATCTACTTTGGTGCAGATCTGTTTTTAAGTCTAACACAGAGTTGCCGACAAAACCCTTTAACAAGCATACTCTAATCCTGCGTCCACCTATAATTATTACACTATGAAGCTTGTACAGTTAGCTCTGTTTAAAAAATACACCTGGTTATTTTTGCAGTCATTCTTTTGTCATTAAATCAGAAAACAGATGTACTTGATGATGATAATATTAAATTCACCCACAACCCTGAACTGAATTGAAGGATGTGGAATAAATACTAAATTCAACTTTTAGTTTAGTGTAACTGCTTTGCTGAGCAAAAACAATATAAAAAAATAACACTTGGATAACTAAAAACAAATAAAAATAACAGATTTAAAAAACAATAGCAAAAGCAAGTTGCAAAGAATAATGGAGGAAATTACATAAACAAGTGGATAAATAAATATTTTGGTTTTCAAGCTTAAAACAAACAAACTAAAAATATTTGTCATTCCTGGAGTAGACGTAGGAGCAGTCAATTAAATTTCAGCAGCTGCAGCGTTTGACTTTCCCTAAATAAATGTTTTAGTTTTTTCTGCTATAGGGTGCTTTTAACATCTTTTTGAATACATTTTATTTTAAAAGGGGATTGTAAGGTGTTACCTGGTTGATGTTAACTGGTTTTATGAATTAGCTACAAGTGCTTCACAAGAAATTTATTAACAGTGAAGTGCTCGGTTTTGATTATACACTATTTAGCTTGGACACAGTGCAAACTCACCTGAGCGCTCCAATCTCTCCCTTTTCCATCTCTGTTATTTCAAAATGCTACCCCATGTGTTCTCTCCTCTGTCATCCATCCCTCCCTGTCTTGTTTGGTCTGTGTGTGGTCTGGAGAAACTGTAAATTCTCAGCACACACATGGTGCCACCCAGCGCGATGCAGAGGCCCCTTTATCCACAGTATCAACTACCATGTCAGACCAACCAGGTCAAGGCCATTTGTGTCTTTATACTTCCTCCAAGAAACCTTAATGAAGTCTTTTAGCACAAATAAAAAGATACTATCTTACCACTTTGATATGCAGTTACCAGCAATATGTGTGTGTGCAGCCATTATAAACATATATATCTTCAAGTGGAGTATGGGTGTATCTGTGAAAGGTGCAAAATGTCCGTGTTATAGTGGTAATTCACTCTATGGTCACAACAGATGAGCTACAATACTCTTAAATTCACATATGGAAAGAAAACTCTGTGTTACGAAAGTGTTCCTTTTTTACTTTTTAGTTATTTTCAGTTTATAAAAGATGAATATGAAGAAGAAAAGAGCTCCTTGGTTTCTTTTTTTAACAATTACAAGATATCTTGCTGGTACCGGAATAAGCACTTGTGTTCCCTTTGGATGTTAAAATTTACAAACAGCTTTAATATTTTATGATCTACAATCAATCATAATGCCACTTCACCAAATATTATCTCATATTTATTCTTTCTTTTTGCCTGAAAGACACATATTGTTTGCACTCACTGCTATTCACACGGATGTTTGACTGATCTATGTACTATGGATAAATATACTGGTGACAGAGAGGGATTAATGTCATTCAGCTCTCAGTCCTTGGGAACAGCAGAGGCGTTGAAAAATAAAGCCTTAACTCTCTGTCTTTGCTTGCTGACTGGGTGGTCTCACAGGCACAAATATCACACTAAGTGACCATCCTCTCTGCAGTTCACATCAGCATTTTTAAACAAACAGAGAGGCCGAACTTATTGCCAGAATGGAGAAAGAGGCATGCAACAGTGGGTACACAGCCTATCCTCTGCTTCCCTCAAGTCAGGCTGCAAGAAGAGATGAAATGTGGAGAGAGAGCAAGTGAACTATAAGGAAGGAGTTATGCTGAATGGACCATATAAAACAGCAGGGACAAGTTAGGAAATAGGAAAGAAGGAAAGGATCCATAGAAAAAGAGCAGGAAGAAACTTGCACAGCTCTGTGTGTGGTCTGAAGACCTCCAGGCTTCTTCTGTGGTAAGTGTGTCCTTCCTGGCCTCAGAGCAGAAGGAGCAGGAATATAAGAAGGACAAAGACAGAATTCTGCCTGATAAAAGGAATGTTTGCTTTTTCCTGTGCATGACTATCACTGAGAACCCTTCCTTTATGTGGAATAAGCAAGCAAACATTGTCATGTTTGGCCCACCAAGGAGAGATTACTGTGATATTTGCAAATATATAATCTTGCCTGACAAACTGTTCTTTTCAGCAGGCAATCATCCAGAAAGAATGAAGCCCCAGCTTGTTGACACATTATGATGCAGAGGTTTCAATACACATGCGTGTGATTCAATTTGAGTGCTTGACTGATACATGCAGATTTTTTGATAGGTTAATTGGTGTTTAAAATGTTAGAAGTGAAGATGAGCATGAGCACTTGTTTGTCACCTTGCATGTCCAGGGTGTACCAAGCCTGTCACCTAGTAGCTGGTGGGACAGTTTCTGCATTAGACTTAGCATCTATATACAATGGATAGATGTATCTGCCCCACAAAATGTAGTTAAGGAGTATTATACATGTGAAATGTTATAAGATCGCAAACTATGATTTATAAAAAATGTTTTTTTTATTATTATATTTGACATTTGATACCATTCTTTATATTTTCATCTCAATTTTAGGCAGCAAACTATTGAGTTATGGTCTTTGATGAATGATGTTTATTAACAAATGTTATACTTGTAAATAAATTACTTTATAGGTAATTAACTTTATTAAATGTAAAAGTTGCAAAAGGCAAATTGTGAAATAAAGACTGTATTTTTCTTTCTTTGCCTTTCAATGCCACAATTCCCATGCTAATGCATTGAAGAAAGAAAAACTGCATGAGAAAATAAATTAAGCTCAAAATAAAGTCATTTAAAGACTTAAAAACAAATAAAAAGATTTAAAAATAAACCCTTAAAAGAACAGGCATCCTTTGCAGTGTGGTTAAAATAGGCTGAATGTGTTCTCTTTGTGTTCCCGTTAGCAGACCTGATGCAGCATTTTGCACCAGTTGCAGACAGTATAAAGATTTCTGTGAGGCACAAAAATACGAGGCAGTAATCCGGCCATGTTGGTATAAAAGCCTGGATAACTGTTTCAAAATTCTGTATTGAAAGAATGTGTTTTGCCTTTCCCAGTTGTCATACATGGGAAATGCTAGATTTGACCACTGCACATATCTACTTGTCTAAATTAAAATCACTTTCCAGTTTCACATTCAAATTTGTGACAGCAGCCTTACCATATTGTGCCAGGAGGGCTGAGTCTACAGGAGAGGATCCACTGGCACCAGGATAAAAAATCATAACTTCTGTCTTTTTTTTATTATTATTATTAAAAAGAGGAAAATTTTGGGGGAAATAAGAGTCTTTATGTTTTAGAGAGACAAAAATCTGACTGTCATCATCATAAAAAGGGGCTCAGATGTGCTTCCTTATAACTGACCCAAAGGGAAGGTAATATAATGAATTGAGCAAAGGCCCAAGAACGAAGACCCCTGGGAGACAAAAGTGGCAGAGGATGGCTGGAAATGGCCCAGTTTAACAGAAAAGGTCCTCTCAGACAGATAAAACCTGAACCATTCCAGGGCAACACCACAGATGCCAACACAATGCCCCGGACATGTGAGTAGAACATTGTGATCCACTGTATCAAAGGCTGCTGTCAGATCCAATAAAACCAAGATCACATAGCCACCAGAATCTGTAGCTAACAAAAGATCATTTAAAACCCTCAGTAGAGCAGACTCTGTGTTATGAAGACTTGAAAAAAAAACGAAAGAACTCTAAAAACATTTTTCACCTCCAGAAACTCTGTTATCTGTGTAAAAAACAATCCTCTCTAAGATTTAGACATGAGTTAAAGTTTTAAAAATGGTTGGAAATTACAAAAAAGGTAGGATCCAGGCTAGGTTTTGTTTTAGCATGGTTGGACTATAGCATGTTTATAATCTTTTGGGACCAGACCTGTGGACAGGTGGCTGTTAATAACAGCAAAAACTGATCTCAGAGACAGAGACACTGATTCAAACTGAAGCAGAAGAACAGAGAACAGAGGCTAATTTGTCAAAGACAGAGGAAATAATACAAGCCCTAACAGTCCTCACTTTGTCAGCAAAGAAATGTAAAAAGCTTCCACGTGCCTCTAGTGACAGATCAATACCAACAGTATGGGGAACAATAAAAAAAAATGAAAAGCTCAAACATAAATTACAGTGAAACAAAATCAGCAAAAACCCATAAAAAACCATTACAGCAGGATTTTGTTACTTTGATGAAATGTGGACTGTATGTCAGTACAAACTTGCAGATGACAAAGCCTGCTGCTAAGCAGACAGGATTACAGATGAGTCCACTTCCAATAAAAATGCTGATTAGAAAACATCAGTCATTTGTAGGAGCTGAACCTAAGACTTTTCCACCTTTACCACAACAAATGTGAACAAACTTTACATGTTTTCAATTTTTTTTCCATCATTAAACGCTGAATTATTGTCAATGGAAATTTATATTGTTAATTTTATTTTTATTTCCTTATTTAATATGTTTGTACTTTGCTACAAATTTGCATTGATGTTTCTGAACGTCTAGATTCATGGACAAAATGATAATTAAGTGATCCTGAAGAACAGATATAGTGACTATACACACTGAAGGGATTTATTTTTCCCATCTGACGTTAGTTTTAGATTATTTCTTTGCATCTGGTTTGGGCTTTACAGAACTCATCTCCTGCTTTACACCCAAGGTATCATCTCTTTGTTCAGACAGTTTCTGAAAACGAACACAGATTAGGATATTTCCAATAAGCTAGATTCCACATTGTTACAGAGCACCTGAACAGTGGAAAACAGCATAATCTATGCTCCTGATACTATACAGTACAGCTGAACATATTTATCTGACATGCATGCAGAATCGTTTAGGATGAAAGCACCTGCAGCCAATGTTGGTGTATGCACTGAGTGTTTATTAAGTCAGCATTGTTTCTCAGAATTATAGCATGTGCTGATCATTAAGCACAGTCCCACATGGCTGTCAGCGCAGGCAGGATGTTTTGTCTGACAGCAAGCAATGTTCAGCATCAGTCTCGCTAACACACAGACCCAAATGTGGCTGCACACACAAAATCTAATGTATACAAACGCACCAATGCTAAGCTATACAACATACATAAATAATTCTCTGTGTGTGATCTGGCACATGACCAGAGCATGTTTTGTTTGTTTGTTTGTCAAGACACTCTTACATCACTGCAAGTTATACTTACTCGCTTTGGCCACCTGAACAATCATTGGTTTACTTTCATATAATACAGTTTATTGCTGGGATTGTTGCTTTTTATTTCACACATGTCCTGAAATGGTAAAAGGGCTTTTGTCCACTCTGCACATTCTGTATGCACGTTGCAGAAAGACTGGAAATCAACTGAGCTAATTTAATGAATGACGAAGGCTTTCTAAAGTAAAATGATGAGTTCCTGAGGCGGACTCCACTACTTGCAATTTTACAATTTTACAAAACATTTAAATCACAAATAAGCAAAAACAATGACAGAGTATTGTGTGTAGCATTCATTGTTTTTCTATGGCTGTGAGGCTGTAATGATTTATAATCTGCCAATAATTCAAAGATTTAAACAACTTCCAGCTGTTTTACTGGTCATATTCTCTAAAGTAGACTACCAGGTGATTTCTTTTTTAAGTAGCAGATTTTAAATTAAAATAGTGACAGACCGATGCTTCAGTCTTGTATTAAATTGAAGATATTAGATTGTAGAAGGAGGGTCTAAATCAGGGAGCTCCTGGCTCTGCTTGGTTTAGTGTTCTCATTACTTGTGTTTACTGTGCGTTATGTCTTGAGACAACTTTGTTGTGATATTGGGCTATAAAAATAAAATTGAACTGAATTGAATTACTTTGTTTTTGTGGGTTTTATGGTGTCAGTATTCTATGGATAAAAATACTTGAAATCTGAGAATAAATGATGAGAAGTTTTGTATTTTGTTGTTTGAACATTTTTTAAATGGATTTCTTTTTTTTATTTATTTATTTATTTGAATTAGGACAGTGCACATTAATCAATGTTTCAGCAGCAGCTTCAACATAAATATCTTCTTCTTTGGAAAAACAGAACAGTTTGCAGCACAAGGTGCATTCTTCAGTCAGGAGATGTAATGTATTTGTGTGTTGTAAGTCACATCACTATATTTACTCTCCTATCCATCTAACGAGACACATTTACCGTTTCCATTCTGCATGCAAGAGTGTTTATGATACTCTGTTAAATATAATGAAGGCTTGGTGTGTCCATATGAATTAAGGCCTTTCCTATAAAAAGAAGAGGAGGTTCCCTTGGGGCACGTTAGAGCTCTCTCCTTGCAGCACAATGGTTTTTACACACAGTTCTGGACAGTAATAACTGTGCTCTGTATATACGCTGTGACTTCACAATGTCTGCTAAACACAAACCAGAAAGTCTACCTTATATTCACTGCTTTTTTATTGGGAGATGTTTAACTGAAGTTCTGTTCTACATCATTTTTTTTACAGGCTCCTTTTTTTAATTTTGTGCAACCATACTTCCCAACAAAAATGGGAAAGACCGCACAAACTGTCTGTGATGCATAAGAAATTTTCCAAATATGTCACTTCAGACGAGCCTGTTTTTGAGCCTGCACACTCTTACTGTTGGTTGGATGATTTCCTTGATGCCACTGAATGTCACATGCACAAAAGACACAAAATAAAAATATCATTCTGTAAACATTAACAAAAAATGGCATTAGTTTCATTCCTGTTATCTTTCTATATGCAACCATTAAGTCAGAACTTTTTAAACTTTTTTAAAGTTTAGTTGTCCGAAGCATCTCTCAAAGCTGATTTTCAATCACATAAGCACATAAATATTAAAACTTGTACTTCTTTTGAACAGGTAGATATTAAGAGTTTTCCTTCATCTATTAAAATTGGCAAAGCAATAAAGAAATGAATTATTTCTTTGGTTTACATTCTAATGTATTTATGTAAATATGTACATTGAGTCAAATCTGTTAGATGAGTTTATTATCTTGAAGACATTATTGCAATCTCTTTCTAAAGAGCTCCACAAGGTTCCAGAGGAAACCCTGGGAAACACATTACTTAAGAGCAGTCTCGCTATCTCCATCAGAACTGGAAACTGGAAACTAGTTTTTGATATACAGAGAATAATAAAACTATTAAACTACTGGTTATGTTATTATTATGCACAAATTCTGCATGGAAATGAAAGATCCTGGTTTTAATCTGGATGTTGATTTAAGATTAACTGTACGTTTTAGCATCTTTCCAGAAAATGCTACAGCTTCATGGGAACAATAATCCTAGTGCCAGACTTTCAGGCAAACCTCCAGTGATCTTTTGTTTTTCTTTTTTCTTTTTCTGCCTTCGTGCGCTTCATGTGGAGGACCTAATCATAATACTCAGGTGGTCTGAGTGTAATGACTTATGACAATGATCGCATATAGAGTAAGCCAACCAACAAATGTAATGTCAACCTTGTTCTTTCCTCTCCTGTTTAGAGATCTGATGTCTTGTTTAAGAGTATGGGTAAACCACAAAGAAAATACCAATTTGGCACAAATGAGTCAAACCTTGGGAAAGGTCCCATCTCTGCCCAGCCACATCATTTTCCTACATATCACCTGTGGAATGTGCATAAATCTGAATGTATTCATTTGAGAGGTGGTCAGGCTCTCTGCATGTCGACATTTCTTCCACAGAATGTCAGTGTTTTACATACCATCCAGTTGTTTTCCTTTTGTGGCAAGAAACAACAAAACAACCAAGCCTAGCGGGTCCCTCAATCAGTCCAGGGCCAACTCGACTAGACCCAGATGTGGCTCCTGTGATTCTGATTATGTTTGTCTTGTTTACAAACTGTGCTTAGAGCAGATTCCTCATTTTTCATTCCTTGTTATTTCCCTCTGGTCTATACACAAAGACTCTGACATAAACTGTGATCAAAGAGGATTTTGTTTCTGGTACAAAAAAATCTTTGTTTGTCAAAAAATTATGCTCATTGCCCCGGTTTCTGGCATCAGTGACAGTGATGTTGTGAAAGTTAACTTGTTTACTCAGGAGGAAAATATTCAGCAGAAATTTCCCGGCAAAGAATGTAGTTCTCATGCCACTGTCTAGCTGAATTTCCTGAAAATACAGTATGTTCCAGGTGATACAGACCTGCCACCATGTCTCTTCAGATTATGCTTAAGGTCAGTCAATTCAGCTCCAGTGGTTCATCAGTCGCTCTAACAAAAACCTAATTCTCAGAGAGTAAATAACGCTGTCAGATGACAACATCGTTGTTGTTTTTTTTAACCTAAGGTTAAGAATCAGTTGAATCATGAAGCAGCCACTGTATGTGTATGTGTATGTGTGTGTGTGTGTGTTTAAATGTGTGAAGGCAGTCTCAGATCTCTTGTCAGTGTTGTGACTCAAGTGCGTGAGTGAACGATTCATTGGTATGTCAGGCATGTAAAATTGCTTGGGTGTGAGAGCAAACATGATTTGCTTTTAATATACAGTATATATATATATATATATATATATATATATATATAAAGCTTCTCTGATCCACCTTCCGATCTCTTTTGGGTAGGGCGGGTGATTGTTCATCTAAAGCTTGAATCCTCTTGTCCTGGGAGCATGAGGGTCCTACATAGCATCTTAGCTCTTCCTCGGACTGCACTCCTCTGAATTTAGATGTCTGATGTTTATCCATCTTGGAGCTACTTCCCATTATGGTCACTGCTGCTTTTCACTATGTCTGGTGAGTCGGCCACCACCATTTTCTCAGTCTGTGCTTGGAAAAAAACCAGATCAAGGGTTTCCCATTGTGACCGAGGGGTTTCCAGTCCATAACCTGCACAGATATTTCTACATACTATTCCGACTACTTGGTAATGGAGTTTCATAATGTTTGTCTGCCAGTATCTTCCACCCAGCTGAAGTGCTGAATTGTTAAAGGGATTCACGTTTTTCTTTAGTTTTATTTAAATTGTGAGATTAGTAGTTACATTAGTCATCACAAATACCATGGGTAAGTGTTCAACTTACTGTTTGTAAGGTAAGTTGTGTAAAGTACTTACAAGTACTGAAGGTCTTATACGACTTGCAACAAAAAGCCGTTGGAGAATTGTGGAGGAATTACAACAGGTAAGCTAAGCTAGTAGTTGTTTTTTAAAAAAAAGGCAAAAAAGGAGTTTCCTTTAAAAAAAAAAAAAAAAAAATTCAAAACTTAAACATTTCATAGTATCCATACATCCGTTTTCCTAATCGCTTATTCAATTCAAGGTTAAGGTTAGGGTAGCTGGAGCCTATCCCAGTAGCCATTGAGGCAAAAGGCAGGGAACATCCGGAACAGGTCACATTTCATAGCTATTTAAACTACATTTAACATTTAAACTAAAGTGATGAAAGAACTAGATCCCGGGTACAAGCGGCCGAAATGAGTTTTCTCCGCAGGGTGGCCGGCGTCTCCCTTAGAGATAG
>JBAMIG010000012.1:9033638-9052835 GCA_037177335.1 Kiunga ballochi
GAAGTCTGGGCTTCCCTCCTTGAGCTGCTGCCCCCGCGACCCGACCTCGGATAAGCGGCAGAAGATGGATGGATGGACTAAAGTGATGCATGCGTGTTATCTTCTATTTACTTTATGGCTCAGCTCAGACGGTTCATTCTGAGCTGAGCCATAAACTAAACATATTTCTGCATCTGCATCGTTTTTCTGTTCATCAACAAAAAAAAATTTTCCCAAATGACTTTTAAACATCTTTCACTCATCATTGAGAACTTTATCTTCTGTCCAGATGCAGTGAAGGGGAAAAGATGTGTTTTTGCGTAGCTTTTTGTCTTTACACCCTGTTTACACATAAAGGACAGATTGGGGCTGCTCCTTGTTTGCTGCATGTAGAATGTTATGATGTGATGACAAGTATTAATGGTATTTGCAGTTAGAATGAATTAAATACAACAAAGTACTTTGTTTTTATTTTTTAAATGTTTGGTTTTACTCTCATCGTGTCCCTCGCAGAAGACGAAACCAAGAACAACTTCAGTGTCCCATTTATTCAAAATCAAAGTCATATTTTAATAACAAGTCTTTCTGTATATGAGTACATCTTGACTTTGTTTCACATTGTTTGACATTTCTGTGTTACACACCAGCATGGTGGTGAGAGGACAGATAAATGTGTGTTTATCTCACGTCCAAGGAGTCAAACCTGCACACACACACTGTTTGGGTAATTGGTAATAGGATCTCTGAGACTACTCTCATTTGGCAGATGCTTTTATCCAAAGCAACTCACATGTGATAAGCAATAAATTAACCTAACATGCATGTCTTGTGAGCAGGAGGAAGCCGGAGTACCTGGAAAGAACCCAAACATACACGGGGAGAACATGCAAACTCCACACATAAAGGCCTCTGTTCAAACCTCCCCGCAGCGATCTTCTTGCTGTGAGGCTGCAGTGCTAACCACTACACCACCGTGCGACACTATCAAATTTGTGTGAGTTTTTACTTTAGCTAACTTTCACATCTCTCCTTCAACCCATCTCCAGTAACTTTCCTGTGGTGATGACAGCAAATATACAGTGCTGCAGTGACAAAACACTTGACTTACCAATGAAAAACCCAAATAATGCTGCTATTGAATCAAGCAGATGGGTTTCTCAGAAGTTCCGAGCCCCTTGAGCCTGCACCTTTTCTGCACAAAGCTAGACTTACTACAGATAAGCTGTCAGCACCACGTTTTGCATTACAACTCTTGGCAGTCTGTGAAAAGGCAAAGCAATAATTAAAGTACAGTCAATAAATACTGTCATCCAGCTGTGTTTACATTCAACTATTCCATTTAGAAATGTCAAGTCAGCCCCCTCTTTTTTTCTCCATACCCCAGCTTTCTGGTTACACCACAAATATCCCCTTTTAATCTCTTTTCATTACTATCACCTAGCCACATCTTCTTGTACACCTGGATTGGGAAAAGGTGCATTATTCTTTTACTTAAAAAAAAAAAAAGGGTGAAAAAAAAATTCACTCATTATCCTGTAGTCTTGTGCTTAGTTGTGATTAAGGTAAAACATTCACCGCTAACAATTTTGGCCAGACTTTGTGTGACATATACAACAAAATGCCCACATCTTGACCAATATGCATAAATTTTCTAAATTTTTAGCAGGCAGTAATTAGAAAACAGGGATTATAGCTACAGGATACATGCTTAGATAATTATGACAGCTATTTTCCCTTGCTCTAGGCAGACCTCACAGCAAGTCTCACCAGACTTGAACCAAAACAGCCCACATGCTCAAAGCCATGACACAAAAAGGCACAAAGTTAGAGCCCCAGAAATGCAGGAGGGATATTCATGTGACAAGAATACAGATAGAAGCAGATGTCCAGCGAAGCAACCTTAAACGCCCTTCTTTGTCTTCACTGGAGGTGTCCCAGATTAACTGTGTTTTGGTTAATTGGCCACTTAAGCGATGACCTCATGGTACTTTAGGAAAAACAAGCAGATGATGACTGGGATGACACATTGATGAGCCAAAAGAAAGTTGATGTACACACAATGGCTTGGCTGCAGATGGTGTCAATGCATTTTGCCTCAGGCATTGCTGGTAAAAGAATAGGATTATTAATATGTATAATGAAAAATTACTTAGATGAGAGGTGCGCCTAGGAGCAACAATTTACAAAAGAGTACCTGACATTTCAAAGCCAATGTGTCTTCATTTCTGGGAATTTTGCAGCTGAATTATTGTCCTGTTGTCAAAATGCCAAAATTCCAACCTAAATTAAGTTAACAGCATCATAATTAAATTGTTTTAGAGACTGCAAAACAAGACAGCATCAGAAGAGCTTTCAATCTCATTCTGTCCAACTGTTTCCACTGTGACCTGAATATTATAGTACTCAGAGTATCTACGCTCGGTCCACTGTGCTATCATGCACACCCTGGTATTCCAAAGTTAGCTAAATACAACTTTGTCCTCTTTAATACAGTTCTTCAGCTGTAATTTTAAACATCTATCCATGAATAGAAGCAGTACCTGACACACCACTGCCTCTAGCTTTCTTGGAATGCCTGAACTAGACTGTTATTATACATTATAAATGGTATGTGGGAACATTAACATTAAGGGGAAGATATTTAGCTGAGGAAGAGGAAGGTAAGCATCTGTGGTGTGTGCTGTTGGTAAAATCTTCTTAATGAAGGTTGATGCTAGTTGTTTATGACCCTGAATTCCATTGAGGAAGGTAACAGTTCCCGTTGTTGTTAAGACTTGACTGAACAAGAGGTCTGAGTGCTGAGTAAACAGAGGTCTGGACAGCTTATTAGGTTCTTACCTTTAAATGTGTCACTTTTTCCAGTCGGCCTCCCACAGAGATCCCCCTCAGTTCAAACAGAAGTATGCAACCTTCCATTAAGCTGAATGTGTGCAGTCAAAAGAGTGCTAATGCAAACATGTATAACAAAGTTATTTGTTTGTGCGTGGATGTCAGAGAAAGAAAATTTATTTTACTGTTTAATAAAATACTGACAAATGAATTTGTTGAGAGGGAAGTTCATTTGTCTAACTGCTCCTCCTGCCTATTTTAGGCAGACATTTGCTTTTTTTTGTTGCTTTTTTCTGTCCTCATATTTCTAAGGAGCCACAGCGCTGATATTGTATTATAGTGCTTATTTGTTGAGGCTGTGTATATACATTCAGGGCAGCACACATTTCCTGTTAACATTGGAGAGTGAACTTGCTTCCAAAAATTATAGCTTCTCAGGCCAGTGCTACAGAACAGACCTCTGCCTTGTCTAAGTACCTGCCAGCAGCAACAATGTCAAACCCAGATCTTTGGGTAAATGTTGGTTCAACAATGAGGGGATGGCTATGTTATGTCAAATTATTACAAATTTGGCTTAAAATCCATCAAATTAGTCTTTTATCAAAAACATTGTTTTTTTTATCATTCATGATTGGTTGAGTTCTTGTTCTTTTTAGTTTTGGGGGAAATGTGCTCATCTAGACATGCACAGAAATTCATATCAGTTGTTCTTTCAGCAATATAAATCTTTTTCTTGTTTGTTCTTGTGTATTTTGCTTTATATAATAAACAGCCACATTTTCAGGTTAACAGTTTCCAGACTTCAGCATGCTTATTCCACCACAGAATTGACCCTTTTTCTTTAATTAAACCAGCTAAATAGGAGCTTTTCTGTAAGCTTGGTCTCCTTTTCTGAGTTTCTTCTCAATGGGGAACGGTGGAGATGCTTTCTTGGACCCCTTCAAGTTGCGCACATAAAGCCTTTCAGAAATTAGGAGAGGTAAACAGAGACCAGGAAGCGCTGCAACCTGTCAAACAGCTCCGTGTATGATTGAAGACAATCACGAGTTCAAACATAAACATCCCTGCAGGCTCTTGCATGCACTCCGCACATACTGCCTCACAAGTAGCCGTGGTGGAGCAGAGGGGGAGCCAGTAGCTGAACTGATCGAGAAGGAGGGGATAGTTTTATGACAGGGCAGAACTGTTAGAAATAATATGTATGTCTTTTCTAGGTGGAAGTGAATTGATGGGGAGATTTTCTTGAGAATATCAAAGTGAAATGTTGCTTATTGAAAAAAAAAATCTGTCTTAATTGCATACTTTTAAAGTAATTTGCAATAATCAGTAGAGGTTGAATAAAGTTAACTGGACTTCTTTTCCTTGGTTTTTGAATATATTTAATTTCTTATTTGAAAGACTTTTTCAGGATAAAAAGATGCTAAAGTATTTTTGTGAAAAAATACTGAACTCTTCCTTGCTCCAAAATATGTTTGTGATAAAAGGAAAAATCCAGGTGAATAAAATCGAGGTTGGCCCCGGGGTGACATTGAACTGGCACTTTATGAGCTGTTCTAGAGTTTTACAACAACAGCTGTCACTCAGGAACATGGTTTGATAATGAATCCTGAGATTATAGTTGCTGAAATACATCAGTTGGACATGGTTTTGAGCGATACACAGATAGGACTGGACTTGTCTTGCAAAATATAACACGCAGTAAACATTGTAAGAAATTCAAACCTAAAAACCGAGCGCTCTTTAGTTTGCAAAAAGCTGAAACTTTTAAGCACAAAATAGAAGAATCACTGTTTTTTTTACATTTATAAACCAACACAATCTACCTAAATTTTTCATACATTTTGTGATTTCACGAGTCTCATAGGAATTCTCATGCGATGAATCATTTACCCTCCCTATGCTTTTATGACTTCTTTACTTACTTTTTTTTAAACAGTTACTGTTCAAGCAACTCCTCAGTACGTGAACGTGCATTTTCAGAACTGAGCCATTTCAGAATATGTGTCCATGCACACTTAAAATGTTTCTTCCATGTAAATGTCATCATCCTTGTATGGAGAAATGCACACAGTGGTGTGATGTTGCATATTTCTTACCACAAGAAAAGCCTGCTTCTCTAAATGAATGAAACACATCACATAATCTTTAAAGCACCGTGAGCCACTCACACTTTAATTGTCTTCCCTTTTTAATAAGTGAAAGAAGAACAAGACAGAAAGAGAGAGAGTGCGGACATTCTTACTTAATTGGGATCTTGAGAACATTTGTTTTCAATAAAGAGGTGTGCTTTGTTTGCATTCTCCTATTCTCTTCGTCTTCTGTCCCTCATCTTCATGTCATTTTTTCAGTGCCCTCCAATGACTGCCTCCACCAGCCCTCTGTCTGGTCTTCAAACAGTTCTGTTACTACACAGACAAAAAGGACTTCTTATGATTTTACACGGCCTGATTCAAAACGCAAGAGCAGGAATATTATCTAAAGAAGAACAGGGGGTCTGAAGCTGCTTATTATTCCAGGGAATGGAAGCACATTCTCTTATTAGGAGAGCTTCATATATCACTGCACCAACCTTCAGCATGAATCTGTTTAAAAGGGAAGCTCTGGTTTTGACGTGATAGTAATGTGTTGGCACATTTCTGCTTTGAACTGTAATCCACCTGCAAATCATAAATAGGCACATGCACTTAGTGAGGTTTTTTTTTTTACTGGCTGCAAGCCAGAGACCAGCCTCGAGGGGTGTGAAGGGCCCCACAAAGGTCAAAGAAGTGATAGGCAGATGAAGTCATCTTGGGATCGATGCCCAATTGCCTTCCTTTAGGTCCTTAATGAATTCTTCCTCTTCTTTGCCTTTTATAAAATCTGCTTTGCGGTGGAAGAGAGTTATATAAACATCAAATGTTCTATTTTCAGCATCCTTTGAGTCAAAAAATTATAATCAAAAAGTTTTATAATAGCAGAGAATGCTTCTCACAGTTTTTAATCTTTGATACTGTGACTGTTTTCCCACATACCATGCAGCTCCCAAATCATCTAGATATTTTCCAGAAGAGGTGCATGCGGGACCACAGTATGAGAACATAAATATCTGCCACTTTGGTAGATGACTTGTGGAATAAAACATGTCAACTTTCTTAAATAACAGTGAGGTCATGCATTAATGCAGCAGTTCCTCTGGTAAAACCAGGGCAAGCTACTTTATATCCCAGTATTGCCAGAAGTTAGTTAGCAGATATCAGCCAGTTCATGACTAATCTTGAACTCCACTCTTTGAGGGTCACTGTCCTGGAGGTTTTAAATGCTCCTCTGTGTCAATGCTCCTCACTTAAATGAATGTGTCCTTGAGCGTTGTGCACAATTGGGCAGTTTTGTTTTCTTTGATTCAGGTGGAGCAGGAATTCATCTCATACCTACAAGACAATGGCCCTTGAGAATTGGAGTATGAGATCCTTGTGATAATGAGACTAAAATGATGATTATTGATTATGTACATGCACTTTGTTACAATAACAGTTGTTTTAAAGGGCTTTATAAATAAAGTTGAGTTGAGTAAAATATCTAGCACACATTAAGTTTATCCACTTAGTCTATTACAGAATATCATTTTTAATTTTTACATCGTGTTTCAGTGTGTGCAGATTTACGACATCAGAAATTAGATCTAAAAACATGACGGGTAACTTTAAAGACAGAAACTTGCAGGCCTGAGTTAACTTGTTTTTTATATTACTGACAAAACTCTGACATACAAACATTTGGCTACAGCTGCGAAATGAAAATAAACTGATTAGGATTCGTTCTTCTCCCACAAGTGAACAATGAGTCTGGTCCATGTTAACATACTGGTAAATGAAAAGACAAGGATGGATCCTCATGTTTGGACAAGGGTGTTTTGGCATTATATACACATACGTGTTTCATTAGTTCACACAGATGCTTGCAATATAATCTCCCAGAACCGTTTTACTGCCATATCTTTACAGCCCTAACCCTACAGTATTGGAAGGAATGGACCATTTTTCACAATGACCCACGGCGCTTTAATGGAACCCTACAGCGGCTCTGTCATGACAACAACATGAACATGTCTGGCACAGACATCATTCAGGAGTTGTGGTCCTTGCATCCAGAAAGGGGCTTGTTCCATTGAGACGAGCTTGGTTCTATTCAGAGGCATTAGGGGGCATCGCTGCTTAACTTTGTTCCTCCTTGGAGGCATCCTCCCACACAAACACCAAACCAGGGGTATGTAATGCCATACAGTGGTATTATTGTGGTGATATCTCTATGCCAATTTCTGCAAAGAAAACTTTCATTTGTGATGAAGCTGAAAAGCCCTGATCTGACTTTTCTCTGTTTAACTGGACAAAAACATGTTTTTACATGGTGGTAATGGGGGGTGGGGTCTGTTGATATTTGATGAAATTAGTAGGTTGCATTGTATAGGGCCTATGTCGGTTTTAAAAAACACAAAAGAAGCGAGGATAAATGGAACCACGCATTCCTGCAGGAGTGCAATCACACAAGCACAATATTTAAGAAAGCAGCCTATATCCCTCTGGCTGCATCCCTGTTTCTTGGGGTGTGTAGTGTGTGAGCTGATAAGGTACAGCTTACAAGCTTGGAAGATATCACATGACAGCCAAAGGCTCCTGCCTTTGGAGCAAACAGGACCACCCACGTTGCCAAAAAGAAAAAAGACAAATTAAAAGCTGTGCGTAACTGTGCGCAAAACGCTGTTTGACACAGCAAGATAACAGCGATCAAGCTGGACTATTATGCCAGTTTATTAATTGTCGCATCACTAAATCAGCTCATTTTTATACCACTATATAATTTGGCTCCCCCCCAGGAGGCGGATATGAGGGATTTCCTCGGAAAGCTCCCCCCCCCCACTTGAGCTGAAGATGCTGGTAAGTGCGCGGTCAGACGATGTGTGGCGATGTTGTCTCCACCACGCGGCCTGTGTAGATCCAAACTGCAGCCGCTACAAAACATTTCAGATATTAATTTAATATCTGAATAATGCAAATTATGCACTTTATAGGCTAGTTGCCTGCACGGGGACTAAAATATTCAAGCAGCTTATGTAAGTTAGCTTGAATCACAAAATGTTTGATGCAACTCAGTCTTGCAAGGTGTGATCAGTGACTGAGTGATTCGTTTAACAATTGCTCAAATGATCTAAAGCAGATTCTGCTAACTTTATCCCCTACAGGGTCTGACATAGTGACAGTATACCCTGCTATAGCACCTCCCCTTGAGCCACTGTAATTTGAGGCTAGACAACCATAATGGTGGTGGCAGAGAGGGGAAAAAAACACCAAACTTCTCCAGACATTCCTCAACACTTCTCTGAGGCACTGACCGAGAGCTTTGCCTCAAGACCATGCAGGTCCATTTCTCATGCAACGGAGCCACTCCGCTGAAACCCAACCGTGTGGAGAGGGTTCGGCTCCCAGTGCGTTTCCCCCTGAAGTGGAGGATGCACACATGAGGTCTGTCTGCCTGGGTGGTCTCTCTACTTTAGTGAGCTGTTGCTAAGCAGCTAATAATAGTCGTGTTTGCTGAGTAATTTTTGCCCTTCTGGAACCAATCAGATGCAAGAAAGTCCGGCTATCTGACAGCCCCAGAGGCGGGATCTTGAGTCTTTTTCTTTTTTTTATTTTATTTTTCCCTCCCCCTTCTCACCCCTCCTCCTTCTCTGCCTCCAAATGGAGAGAGGTCTTTTTCTCCCCTTCTATTGATTCTCAGAGTTGGCCGTGACGCGCGGCCCTGGGGAAGACCACATAGATCTCATCAGAATGCTACAACCATCGAGGTTTCTTACCCGACGACTCGTGTATGGGAATCACTTTGAGCACGTCGCTTCTTGAGAGAAACTTACTTTTTGAGACCTACGGTGAATGCGGTGAAAGCGGCGGAGACCTCCGGATCACGAAATGTTGGGATGGAAGGCGCAGACTTTGACTCGCCGTCTCCAACAGGAGTATGAAGTCCTACTTCACGGGTGTGAGCTCTCCAAGCGTGAAACTCTGTTGCCTTGGGATATCGCTGCACGCATTCGGGGAAATACTATAAAGTGGGAAACGGTAACCACCTCGCAGTCCCCGCAACATGGCCTCGGCTGCTAATGCGCCCTCCGAACAGGAAAACAGAGACCCCGATCGGCCGAGGATAACGCGGAGGAACAGGGGGGACTATACCCGCAACACACCGCTGGATTTGGAGTATTTGCAGCGGCCAAGTTACTGCGATGCGGGATTTGCCCTGCAGCAAATATCAGAGGTGCTTATTTCTCATCTTCCCACCAGACAGGAGCTGTTTGTTATTTTCCCAGTAAAGTGGCCAAAAGCACGTCCAGTCGCTGCTATAGGCATCGGGACAGGGGCTGGGCAGGGGGTATGCATGAGGTCGTAGAAAGACCAAAAGTTGAGTTTAATTCATGCTTCTCCGTCTCCTCGCGTGCAGCTGTCTTCAGTTTTGAGCAAGTGAGGCAAGTTTGTCGTTTGCACGTTTTCACCCGAAGCTGCTGCATCTCTGCGGATTACGCACTGGGCAAAACGTGCAGATTTCACACCCAGTCAGCTCTGCAGATTGCACACAGCTGCGTTAAAAGTTTTCCGTCTAAACATTTAGGAGACAGCATCTCAACTTGGGCGACTCACGCAAAGAGAGAGAGAGAGAGAGAGAGAGAGAGAGAATCCATGTGGCTGCCCTCTTCCGTTCACGAATATTGTGAGTCCAGTTGTGATGGCTTCTCCACTCCCCGTGCAGGCCGGAACACACGGGCAGCTGGACGAGGGTCTGTCTGTGCGTGCGTGTTTGTGCGCGCGTGTGGTGGCATTTGTGAGGTTTTTACCACAATCTTTCTTTCGGATTCTTTAATAACACCAAAAGATATATGGGGTGTGAGTGAAAATCCACCCCAAGAACAAATCACAGACCGCGACCTCCCAAAATCAAATAGTTTTCTCTGCAGTGGGAAACTTCCAGGAACTATGTGCTATTATTCTTACCCACAGTGAGTTTCTTTAAAAAAAAAATCCCTGCAACTGATTGTGATTGCTTTGACAGTTATTCCCTTTTACTTGTCTCCATCCACTCTGGAGGTCCTGCTGCAAACCGGTTTGGTGTGTCTATAATTCATCACTGTGGCAGTGAAATGACACAACTGGCCTCAGTCTTTGGGTGATCTGCATGGGATAGAGTTATAGTTTTCTTGCATTTATAAAGCTAAGGTTGTGGTTTAAATGTGTTACTAATATGACCAAAAAGCCGCAGCTCTCACTATGGGGAACCTTCCAGACAGTTGCCAGCACAGCAGATGTGTATGTCTCAGGCACTTCATGTTTCAGGTTAACAGTGAGGCAGTGAATGTGTTTATTATTTTTATCACAGCTCATTTTCCTTTTGATCAATAATGGAGTCTTAACTACCACCTTTCCTGTTTGACCTTTTCTTTTAACATTATCTTGGGATTATATATTTTGTCTGTGTAATGCATCAAACCTTATCTTGCAGCCTGGTCTTCTCAGGTAAGTGCAGCACTTTTATGCTTTCACAGATAATAATATTAGGACTTTTGTCTTATAGGGGAAGGCAACTGGGAGGAAGGCACCTCTGTGGCTGAGAGCGAAGTTCCAGAGACTTTTATTTAGGCTTGGCTGTTACATACAAAAGAACTGCGGAAAATTTTTGGTTGTGGGTCTCATGATTTTTGGAGCTTTTGCCGTGGGCTTAAAGGCAGCTAATTTAGAAACGGACGTGGAGAAACTCTGGGTGGAAGGTAAGACTCTGACTGTTTATTGACTGTTTTGAAATGTTGCTCACTTTATTTATTTTTCTAGGGTGTGCTGTGGCGTTCTTCATTTCAGACCTTTTACAAATATTTCTTGTTGGGATCCATAGATGAATATCTGAACCTTTTACTAGCACCCATCAACCTTTTCGTCCTCCCAAGCTAAACTGGTTTAGGGGGATTGTTTATTGTTTAGGTTCTGGAAAGAAGCCAAGTATGCTTTGAAAGATACCCCTATGATTCTTTCTTTGCTTCTCAAACTGTGTTAGATGCACACATAAAAGTGTGTAAGTGGTGACTGTAACAGCTCCCATGAAGAACGCTGTAATTAAGCTCATAAGCAGTTCTCAGGGTAGAGGAAATTTTTGTCAAAGCCGCCATTTTGTGAGAGTGTGTGTGTGTATGTGTGTGTGTGTGTGTGAGTGAGTGTCTGCCTGCCCCCAGCAGTTTAAGCTCAGAGACTGTGTGTGGTCCTGTTTTGGACAGCTCTCAACTTTCCAAAAAGATTTGTCTCCGGCTGCAGGGAAAAAGTGGAGTGAGGACTTCAGCTCATATATGTAGGGTGAATGTGCCACTTGTTTTTTCTTGCTTTTATCTTATTTCCTCTTTTCCTGAAAAACTGACAAAGAATAGACATTAAAAAGGAAAAAAAGAGACTGCATATGGGTGGTGCTTTGGGGGGTATGGAGAAGGGGCTGAGCTTCTTTTCCTTTCCTTTGATCTGCATTCCTCTACTTCCAGCAGGAGTCATGAATGGAGAAGCAGATTTTGCTACTGTAACATTAAAATGAATTGATGTTTAAGATTTTCTTAACATTTAGATTTACTTGCATGCATTGTCAACTTTTCTTCTGGCTTCACATTGTCCCCATCCTCTCAAGGGTAGAAAAACGTGTAGTTTGAGAGCTCCAGCATCAAAGCAAAGCGATTCCTGCACAGGTCAAACAGCCCACCTCCTCTACGGGTTGGCTGTTCTCTCCTTGCGTGCTGCTGCAGGGGTCTGACAGACAGCGTGCTCTTCGAATCTGCAGCGCAGGCGCAGTTAGTAGTGGTTTTGGCAGAGGGGTGCCTCTTCAGCTCAGAATTCCTGATTGTATTCAGAGGATCACACTGTTTTCACACCCTGTTCACATGCTAGACCAGGGTCTGAGATTGTGGTGAAGGGAACCATATGAAACAAGATGTTATAACGGACCCTACAGTGCATCCTTCACTAAAACGCCTCAGATTGAAAGTGACAGAGGTTTGGTCTTCCTTCTATATAAGTGTAGATATGCTTGGGTCATCTCGTTTGCCTTTTGAGAGGAAGTTATTTAGCGAACTTATTTAGACACAAACATTGTAGATAAGTTTATATTGATTTTTGTTGTTTTTTTAGCTATGTTTGACACATGAGATGCACATGCCTCGAGAAGTACTGAAAACTTAAAGGTGCATTTGAGTAGTGTGGGGTAATTTAGTCTATATAATGTTTCAGTTGTCAAACTACTCTCAGTACAGACTTTTAATAGTTTTTTTTGTTAGTTTTTATAAATCCTTCACACATAATCAGGCTCCATTTTGCATATAGTCTCTTGATAATAATTTTCGGGCCTTTTGTTGTTACTGAATCACCTCTTATGGACTTACAGAACCTGTCTGGTTGCAGTGGAGTCACCCTGGACAGACCTTTGTAATAAAATGTTATATTGGCTCTTAGCAGGTATGGTTATGTGTGTTTTTAATTCAGAATAAACTAATTCCGCATTAGAGTATTCTTCTTTGAGTTTACATGAAAATGTGATGTCCAAATTAGGGTTTACACAAAACGAAGACTGGAAGTATACAAACTACTTCCTGCTTCTTGGCGTCTATTTACTACGGCTAAACCTGCATAATGAGAACCATTTTTGCTTCAATTCTGATAGTATTTTTAAAGTACTGGCTCAAAAAGATGATGCTACTTCACTTTTTGCAGCAGCTGAGGAGGAGAACAAAAATAAAACGTCAAAAACGGGAGGCAGAAGACTGTAATAACAAGCATGCGCAGACAAACCAGAATGAGCTCGAAGCTGAATGAAGAGGTTTACATGATCAAGGCATGAACTAAGTCTGCTTTAAAATGGGAATAAACCAGACACTTTATCTGGAGTTAAGCTTTAATGATCATTTTAGGTGTTTCCATGGTTATTTTTCATCTCTTATTTGCATTCGAAGAGGAATAAAAAGTCCTATGTAAACGTATTCTGTTGTAAACATAAACCTCGCATTCACACATGGATACTGTCAAAGAGACAGAGCTGTGGTGGTTTCCTTGGTCCCGGTACATGAGGGGTTCCAGATGCTCGTAGGGAGAGATCTGTTTGTTTAGATTAGACTGCACAGCTGAGGGATAGATTAGTTCTGCCTGGACCATGGAACGTTGCGCTGGGCCGAGCAGGGGGACTGCCCTATCGTCCAGGAGGAAAAAGAGGAGAGAGGACAGACTGGCTGTTTATGTTTCATCTGGAGCTGCCCTCCGCAGGCGACCCGAACACGACCCCGCCTGGAAGCTGTGTGACCTGTAAATGCACATGCAATGCATTCAGCTCATATAATATCTTATGGCTCCTCAGTAGTGTTTGTTTGTATGTGTTTGTTATATTGCAGTGTACTTTGTCATCTTCTTTGTGGTTGTGTCAGAGTTGCTGGGGCCTACAGCAGACCACCATTTGTTGCATACCAGCATGTCTAGTGTGTTTATTTTACATGCCGTCACGTGCCAAAGCTTTCGCACGAATTGTCTCTCCTCACTCTGGGCTCACTCAGGACTGTTTATAAATACTCTAACACAGGAAGTTCTGTTTATTAGACAAAGAGACAGAGACCAATTGGAATTGAGATGCAGTTCTGCACAAAGTGGAGATGGTGTCAAACCTCTGAGTGCATGGGGTTTTGGACTTTGCTAAACAAGAGATATCACATTTTTAAAGCTACACTCTCTAATTAGGAAAATAATGACAGCGATGTGGATATGGGACACATTGCCCCCACACTTTGTACTCACAGGAAATGATTGGCTCAAACAGGAAGTTGTAGTATTGTAGTGTGATATGTATCTCTTCACACAACTGTGGGTCGAATCCTGTGTGCGTTTCGCTGAGCTGAATAAATGCCTATTGGTTCGTATTTGACTTAAAAATCATCCTCATTTTTAATTAACATGATTTTAGATGTGTCCTGTTTAACTGAGGCATTGATGTGGGCAACACAAACTTTTGCTGTTATTCCTGGCTGCATATGGAAAACGGAGCCATCCCATTGGCATTCTGGGTCAAGGCAAACACGGGCCAAATTGTAAAGAAAATAAGAGCACTGCCTGCCTCTAATTAAAACCATATCACATAAACACTGGCTTTCCTGTAGGACAGCGCCTCACTCTCTCAATGGGAGCGAAGGAAGATTATGTGGCTGCAGATGGGAGAGAAAGATTTCTTAAAAACAATTGGGCATGAACTGAATTGATCCTATTATTGAAGCAGATGAGCTGGCATTGTGTTAGTTTCTGAGCTTCGTTGCTTGCAGACAACATTAGAACGATGACATGATTGGGGTGGGGTTTTAGGTTTCATCATTCATTCATCTGCATACATGTGCTCCATGCAAGATGTGTTTGCACAACACATGTTGAAATGCGTTTCTGGTCCGCAGATTTATGACCCACACTGGGGGGCACATGGCGATGGATTGTAGTCTTGGGGCTGCAGACGGAGGGGAGAAGCCCTGGGTCCCGGGGCACTTTTTTTGGGGATGCATGAGTGCATAGGCCAGAGGCCACGAGCGTGGACCCCGGAGACCCTGAGGTCATCTTGTGGAGGCCCTGCTATTTAAAACCTCACCTGATACTCACCTTGTGGCCTGGGTGCAGAGTGAAGACCAGCAACAGAGAGGTTGGGGAGAGAGGGGAGGGGGATTAGTTAGAAGAAACACAGCAGAAGTCGCAGCCGTAACCAGTTGCTGTTTGTGTCCTGTGCATGTTCATATGTCTGCCTACTATAAATGGATTCATCCCATAAGCCAGATGTCATTTTCAGGGGAGTTTATTGATCTGTGATGAACCTTTTGAACTAGCTTCTCCACTAGAGGGCAGTGAATCTGAGGTACTTTTAAAAAAGGGACTATCCGATTAAACTATACTTTCTTGCATATCATTTCTTATTCTTCAATGAGAAACCATTATGACAAGATTTTTTAAAGTAATGCATCAGAAATATGGTTCTTTATTATTCCTTTAAAATGAAAACGAATGACCCTTGTTCCTGAAATACGAATGGCAACAGTTGAAATGTCTTCAGCTGATGTTTATGTGCATCAGCTGGTTTCATCCAGTTGTTTTTCCTTTCAATGGCAGCTCCTTCCATCTTGTCTGTTTCACATCTGATTAAGAGCAGAGTTGACTGAGTTGGTGGTGGTTTTGTTGGTAATGGGAGCGGTATAATCCTAAGTATATGCAGAAGAAGCGACTGCATCCTTTCTTGTGGATGAAGATGAGAAGGAGACCCAGAATGTGGCGTCTCTACTGAGAGGATTGTGGTTTGTATGATTTGAATTATTTAGCTATTGATGTAGACATGCACACTCACACGTGCACGCAGTAATATGTAAAGAAGTTTTAGTTTTTTTATTGCTTTTTTTTCCCACTCTTGTATTTTTCTGCTCTTTCTCGCACCTTTTACACTGTCCAAACTTTGTCCAGCGGCTTTCATTAAGCAAACGCACAAACGCACCTGTACCCAGTGCTGTTCCCGAGTTAGCAGAGAGTTAGCTTTTATTTTCTCACACAGCAGTATTCGCTCGTACACAAGTGTGAGAGTTTCACACACAGATGCCTGCACAACACTGAACTCAATTAAGTGCATGTTTATCAGTTTGCTACAAATAGGATTAAATCTCTGTATGAGGAATAACATTCCTGTGTGTTGTGTTAAACTTTACGAGTTGATGAAAAGTGCAGGCTGACTGGTGAGGGATTTAGTGTGGGGGAAACATTGCGCCTCTGTTACTGTACACAGACTTACAGTGCTGTTTTCTCAAGCTTGCTCTCCCAGTAGCTCTGTGTATATAAACCCTACCTGGCAAAAGGAAAGGAGCATCAGCATTTAAAGCTTTTAATTTATCTGTAAGTATCTGTGTGTGTGTGTGTGTGTGTGTGTGTGTGTGTGTGTGTGTGTGTGTGTGTGTGTGTGTGTGTGTGTGTGTGTGCATGCTGAAGGCAAGCGCACTCCCATTCACAAACAACTTACTGAGATGCCTCCAAGCTCTCTGTTTACATTTTGCATTCTTTCAGGCGCTCTTATTCAAAAACCAGAGCCCTGCGAATGACCGACCACAGGAGACCATGGAGAGAGAATTACCCTCCCCCTCCTTTTACCTCCTTCTTTCTTTCCTCTATCCCTCTCTTTTCCCCTCTGCCAGAAAGGTCTCTCTCTTTAACCCCCCCTCCCGTTGCCTCCCCATCACCACTCCCCCGTCCCTGGCTGGAGAGAGTGGCCTCAGAATGCCAGATGTATTACAGAGTGAGCCACAGCAATGTAAACACTCAGCCTTGCCATGAGAGCAGGGTGGTCTGGCCTCCCTCTTTCCCTTCACTCCCTCCCTCCCCTTTTCTTTTCCTCTCTTCCCTCCCTCACAGCACTGGCTGCCAGAAGGGTGGAGAAAGTACAAAACAGCCGAGGGAGACTGTTTTATGTGTGTGTGTGTGTGTGTGTGTGTTGGAGTGGAGACAGAGTGAAGGAAAAGGCAAGAGTATAGTAGCGGTAGTGTGCTTGTGTTTTGCTGCGGTACCTTCCGTAAACTTTGAGATTGGGATGTGGATTGATGCTTCTCAGACGTCAGTCCAGGAACATTTAGGTGCAAACGGCTCCAAAATGTATGCATGTGACTGTGTATGTGTGTGTGTTTGGAATTTTTTAAGCCCCTCTGGCTTACCGCAGTTATATATGTAACTGTAGTTCATTGCAATTCCTGCAGGACGTCGTCATAGAATCTGGCAGTAACAGCAAGTACCACACATGCACACGCAAGACGTGAAACATTTTCCTCTACAGATGATTGAGTAAAGTTTGGTGCTCCACTTTTGAGGCTGTATGCAATACAGTGACAAAACTGCATTTATTTATATTTTTAGGAACAGAATATAGCAAAAAAAAAAAAGATGCTCACATGCACATTCTGATCCAGATGCATAAAGACAAATGTGCTTGTTCTCATATGTAAGTCAGCTACTTCCATCCATCAATTACTATAAGAGTCATGAATCTCCAAAATTAATATAAAACTATATAATGTTTTTTTCCACTTCCATTGGAAATGTTTTATTTTAACCTGCCTTTAAAAAAGACATTGATCAAAAATTGAATATACAGTATGGTGAACAGGTCAAACTATCTCAATGCTAAAACTATTGACTACTTTTTGAAGAAACCTGCTAGAATTTATCCAAAGAATATTGTTTTTGCTGAAGAAGACAAATTATTATTGTATTAAAAGATTAAATAACCCCTTTTGGCCATGAGAGCAACAGCACGAAGAGTAAATGTTGCATTGTATGAAGGATGTATCTTAGTCTTGTGCTGCTCTAAAACATGTTTCCTGGCTGAAGGGTAAGAAATGATGTGGCATAACTCCATATGAGAACTTTATGGTCTGATGAAGTAAACACTTGATCACATTTGAGCTAATGTGGAAACTCTTGTCAGTTTTGTTGCCTTTCCATCCTCTTCCACATCCTCACAGCAAGAAGGTCACTGCTTCGAGCCTCAGCTCGGACAGTGGCTATTCTGTGTGAAGTTTGCATGTCCACCCCGTGTTAGTGTGGGTTCTTTTCTGGCCCTCCTGCTTCCCCCTTTAATCGAAAGACATGCATGTTGGCTTGATTGATTGTTCAAAATTGTCCTTAGGTGTAAATGTGTGTGTGAGTGGTTGTTTGTCTGGTTGTTTACCTCTCTATGCCCTGTAAGAGACTGGTGATCTGTCCAGGTGTACCCTGCCTCTTGCTCAATGAGTGCTGAGATAGGTTTCAGCTACCCGCGGCTCTTCAATGGAGTCTCTGATTTTACCTAGTATGTTGGACTATTAGGTGGGAAAATGACCTCAGACTGCATGCAGAGGGCTTAAAAATATCCACCAAGCAGCATTATCTGCCTCCACTATGGGAATGTGATCTATAAAACTTAAACATAAAACTATGGAAAAATGATCGTGTCTTACTGTTGCTGTGAAGCATTTACTCTTTCTTCCTGATTTTTAATTCATTGCTCTTAAACACTCAATAAGCACCTCCTAAAAACTGAGCTACAAAGGGCAGTAATAGAAAAAGTTTGCTGCAGAATATGTTGAATCTTAGAAAGTTGGTTTTATGTAACAAATTCACAGAAGCTGAAGATAATTTGACTGCACAGTAATTTCTTAAGTATGACTGTGATGTTCAATGAGGGCAGGACTGATCATTATTTGTATTATTTAATTCCAATTAAATGAGTCAGGATGAGTTTTGCTTTCACGCCTGCACGGCAAATAGTTCTTTAAATCAACATTTTCACAATAAACCTTTTTGTGTGGGTAAAGATTTTGCATTACCTACAATGACAGAAGTAAATGTTCTCCATACCCCCCAAAGCACCATTCATATGCAGTCTCTTTTTTCCTTTTTAATGTCTACAAATGTAAAGAAATTTAAACCATTGACAATTTCTTTTTTCCTTATGGTCTTTCATGAACACACTGTGTTTCGGCCTCTGTGTCTGCTGTTTAAAGGGGTTAGGAATGTGTGATTTTAGGATACCTGGAATCATCGGCCATCTTTACAGGAAATGACAGAGATGGCTGGTTGAGATTGGCTGCTTGGGCTCATGTCATGGTCTATTATGGCTGGGCAGTGGGCCAATTGCAAGGCTATAAATCCAGCAGGGGTGGGGGTGTCTCACCTTACTGACAAGAGATGCAGGATGAGTTTTGTTTTCACACCTACACGGCAAATTATTCTTTAAATCAACATTTTCACAATAAACCTTTTTGTGTGGATAAAGATTTAGCATCACCTACAATGACAGAAGTCTACTTGATTAATTCATAATCTGTATCTCAATGACAACCACTGCAATCATTATACCACACTCTACTGTCAGTGTTTTCTTCCCCAACCCACCTTCCACAGCTCAGTGAAACCAGTGGTGTTGAATGGGATGTTTTTTTCAGGGTGGAGGTGGGGGGTTGGTAAGGGAGAGAGGGGATCTGAATGAAGGCAGCAACGTGGAAGAATCTGCCCATTGAGGACTGTGTGAATGTACACCTCGAGCTCAAGGGAAACTGCATTGGGAGCCAGCCGACTGCTAAATACACCCATTTTAGGGGCTGCAGGGGCTGGACAGGTGATTAGCATAATCAGGGGTGAGGGGAGCCATACATATGGTAATGTTGTAGCCGGGATGTGCGGTGGTGGTGGGGATTGGGTGGGTTGGGGGCAGCGGTTGGCAGCTGGGGTGTCACATTTGTGTCTGGGGTTGTGGAGCTCAGCATGGTGTGAACGTGCATGCAGAGAAAGTCAGCTGCAGCAGCACGTCAGAGAACTTCCA
>JBAMIG010000012.1:9058040-9079121 GCA_037177335.1 Kiunga ballochi
TGTGTGTGTGTGTGTGTGTGTGTGTGTGTGTGTGTGTGTGTGTGTGTGTGTGTGTGTGTGTGTGTGTGTGTGTAGAAAAGAGAGAAACCAAATGGAAAAAAAAGTTGGCTATAAATTGCTTGTGCTTTTCAATGAACGTTTAGTCTCTGATGATGGAAGGACTCAAATCCTCTGCTCGTAAATCAGTGAATTGGGAGTTAATGCAGACACACGTTGTAATTTATCGTCATAACAACTTAAAATAGAATAATTAGCATATTATTGCATAACTTAAGTTGCCTGGATCATGTTTGTGCATATATCCTAATTTGTGAGGGATACAGACTCTCCTGTCTGTACCAGCAGGGCTACTAAATGGCTCCATTTGTGACCAAGCTCAGTGCACTGAGCTGAGCTTCTTTCTTTTTCTCTCCAAAAACACACAAAGTAGCATCACACAAATATGCATTTGATGTGATTTAGAAAAACTGAGCTGTTTTTTTAAATACAGATTTTAGTGATGTTTGTCAGCAGTGTTATAAGCTCACAAGATGAAACTGACTTTCATTTTAGATAATATGATGGGCTTACAATCTTAGTTGAAATGTCTATTGGGATTGCTTAGCAACAAAATCAGAGGATCATTTCCTAAGTGAAGTGCACTTAAGCACATACATTGCTGCATAGTGCAGCAACTCTGGCTGTACATTTATAGATATCTGTAAATCTTTTTTGCATTCACACACTTAAAAAATAAGTTAAACAAGATTTAGTTTATCTTAATGGTCATGCAAGGAATCACATTTACTGTGCTTTGATATTTGCCCCAGAGGTTTAAATATGAAGCTCTCCTTTGTTTTTATCTTGGTCCAGTTGGTGGACGTGTGAACCAGGAGTTGATATACACGCGACAGAAGATAGGCGAGGAGGCCATGTTTAACCCCCAGCTGATGATCCAGACGCCGCGGGAGGAGGGAGCCAGTGTTCTAACAGTGGAGGCGCTCCTGCAGCATCTGGAGTCGGCTCTTCAAGCCAGCAGAGTTCATGTTTACCTTTATAACAGGTAAGCTTTTCTACTTATACTCACTCAGCAAATGTTAGCATTATTTAAAGCTTTAGATTGTGCCACATAATTGTATTGTATTGCATTGTCATGAAAAATGTATCATTTTGGATGGTGCAGGTTTGGATCAGCTTGAAACACTCATGATGCTTTTATTTCTTTTTCAGACAATGGAAAATGGAACATTTATGCTATAAATCAGGAGAATTTGTCACAGAAACACATTTGATGGATCAGGTGAGGTGATCTGTGTAATATTGACTTAATTTGTACTTTATTTTACTATGTGGTACTTACAGATAATTTTCTTTCCGTTTAGTTAATAGAAAGGCTCCACCCCTGCCTCGTCATCACCCCTTTAGACTGTTTCTGGGAAGGAGCGAAGCTCCATTCGGGAATGTTTTATCTCCCGTAAGCACAACACACCCTCTTACCAAACACAATCTTGACTTTAAAATGAATGTCAATCACATTATTAGAATACGCCAGGTATTGTTAGATTGACCAATTTCATCCAAGCAAAATTGTCAGTGATAAAAAAAAAAACACTCCCAATTAGGCATACATAATAGCTGTCTTCATCACGCCTGTTGCCATGTGGAGTGCACCAGTGCTGAAAATAGCATTTGCACATATTCAAGCAGTACTGTAATGTGCAAATTGTTAACAAAAGAGTGAAAAGAAGATACAAATCTCAACTTGTTTGGTAGAAACAACTCTAGCTCACTAAATCCATCTCAAGCGACACTACAGAGGAGCAAGTGTATGCATGTGTGTGTGTTGTCCTGAACTTGTCCCTTCTAAAGGCTCTATTGTAGTGGCTGCTGGCATGCGTATCTCTGGCGATAGTTTCTCTCCAGTTCTGGGCCTCACACCATTGTCTGGCCAGCCTGTTGCTAATGGCCTGCTGCTACAGTAATACTCAGCAGACCTTTACCTCTGCATGGGTTTATGCATGCACAGAGTGTGTGCCTTTACTGTGGGTGCATGCATGCATTTGTTACTGTGTATCAAGGTTGAGTCGATGTCAGCAGAGAAGTGGGCCTGTCTTGCCTGTTGATTTAAGGTGGCAAATAAGGGATTTTTTACTATGTTCTGGTTGGGAGGCTGGGAATAATAACCCAAGCCTGGTTAAGCACATACAATGTAGTCTGAATGACAGAGAGAAAGAGAGATTGGAATGTGTGAGGAAAAGCGAGCATAGAGACACAAGGTCTGAGTTGAAGCAGTTTTATGATGGGATCTGCTGCTCTCAGGAGCTTTTTGATTGTTTAAAGGTAACATTTTCAGGTAGTAGGAATCAACTATATTACACAGGGACACATGATCCTGCTGTTTTACCCATCTGTTGTAGAATTTTAAAGAGTAAAATAACATGGGCAACACAAAGACTGTATCCTACAACAAGAGAGAGAATATCAAAGCTTAACTATTCAATGATTGCACTTGCTTTTGAACAACAATATGTGATGTGTACTTTAAACACAATTAAAACAGAAGCTTTTTTTTCCAGTTTTGGACACCACTAATGCTTAGAGTTGCTTTTTTAAAATCATTCCTGACAGATTGTATATTTGTGAGTCAGATGAGTTACAGAAAGGAGCCATTAAAGAGAAATGTAACTTGAAAACATGTTTAAATGATAAAATGCACAGAAAAAAACTTTACAGTGGAAAGGACCCTCTGCAGTGGACCAACTTTGACCCTAAGAAGTTCCTTGAGGACTTACGAAGGGCAGACATCCCCGTGGAAACCTTTGAGGATATGTTGGAAAAGGCAGATGTCGGACACGGCTACATGGATAGACCCTGTCTGAACCCTGCTGACCCTGATTGTCCCCTTACTGCACCCAATAAGAACTCTGCAAAGGTAGGCACACGACCAGACTCTTGTTTCTGCATTGGAATTCCTGTGCACACATGCAACATTTATACGTTTTGGTAAAACGTGACGTTTGAGCTTTACCGCTGACAGTTATTTCTCCCCCCGCTGCGTTTATTGCACCAGCCGTTCGATGTGGCTCGGGCCCTGAGCGGCGGCTGCCATGGTCTCTCCAGGAAGTACATGCACTGGCAGGAGGAACTGATTGTCGGAGGGACCACCAAGAATGGCAGCGGACCCCTGCTCAGGTAACATACCCACAGTTACACCTACACGCTTCCATAAACACTGCAGCGATCACAGCAGTGCAGATTCTGGAGACTGTGCATTTTTTGCTCTCCTACGCTCTGACGCAGCGTATGCACGTGTGTGTATGCGCCGTGTGCTATAAATCTTGCAGTCATTAGCAGATTCCAGTGAAATCTTAAGAGCGCCAGCTGTTCCCGCTCAGCTCTCACTGCTCCGCTTGGACACTGCCCTCTCTCTCTCTCTCTCTCTCTCTCTCTCTCTCTCTCTCTTACATGTGCACACACATCCACCCGTGCACATAGTGATCTATTGCCTGGCTAGTTTGTTCAAATATACAGCGTTTTGAGTTACACACTTAATTCCAACACAAGCATCAGGTCAGGGCTTATAGAAAAAATGTACTTTGCATTTGATATATATTTAACGTGTGAATTCTATAAGGCAGCAGAAAATACAATTTGCACCAGAATTAAACCGTTTCCATCAGAGCTACAAGAAAAGATTATACAACATTGTTTGTGCACACGTTCTTCCTGATTGCTAAATTGCAGTGTGTATGGCGCATGCACTTGCACACAAAAATCACATACCCCAAGTCGAACACATTCTGGTCACAGAGTGCAGTTGGCTGTGTTGTTTGTGTTTTGTGGTTAATTTTCCTGGCAAAGTAGGATCATTAGAGTGTCTGTGCATGCCTGCTTCCTTGTGTGTGTCTGTGTGTGTGTTTCTGTGTGTATTTGTTGCTGCTGCTGGCACTTTATTTCTACATCTTGTTTACCAACTGCCACCATTAAAACCATATTACAGAGATCACATTCATTAAGAGTATGACACAGAAATGTCTACTCCTTAGTTTGGTAACATTTAGATGCAAAAATACACAGAATGATTCAAAGCACGGTTCATAAGTTGCTCTCCAGTCCAGCCTCATTTGTTAAAAACTAATGAGTTGCATTACTTTATTGCCTTGTGAATGTGCTCATTAAGACAGTCCACTGCTCATTACACTTGATATCATGGCCCTTGTGAACAGGCGCCTTATAGAAGGACTTGAAGGGAAAAGCTTACTGCCGTATAAAGACCAGTCAGATTACTATGTTTTAATTTCCTTGATTTAATAGAGAAGTGTTGTAAAGGGTTGGTAATGTGAGATGAATGAGGGGGCGTCCACGTTTCTTAGCATAAATAGTCTTGTTTTTTTGTTTTTTTTTATGTATATTTGAAGTAATTTGTGAAACTTTTTAAATGATGTGTAGTGTTAATTCTCTGGAGTGACTGGTGACTATATCAGGGTGTACCCCGCCTCTTGCTCCACATCAGCTAGGATTGGTTCCAGCCCCTTTGCGACCCCCTTCAGGGAATAAGTGGTAGAAAATGATGGATGGATGCACTGGAGTGTGGAATAAATTTATTAGCAACAAGGGAAATCTTAATCGCTGCATTACCCTTCAGAGTTTGATATTCTGTTCTTAGTAATGCTCAGGCATGCTACTTCACAATGTACATCTATATAACCAGGTGTTAAACTGGGAATTGTTATTCCAGGCTGTAATGTCTGTATAATTTCACATGGTTTGTAAGTTTGAACCAAACAATCGGACGCATCCCTTTGGTTTGTTACCCTGATCTGCAACTGGTTAACAAAACTGCTAAGAAATATCCATAGTGGGGATGCTGCCCCTAAATAATAGTAACAGCTTTCTAATTGTTATTATAAACTAAAATTTGATATATTTACTTATTTAAATACACCTGACACATCTAATTAGATGGAGGCCTGTTCTCCCGGTAGGACTTTCTCCCAGTCCCATGAAATGATTGCAGATCATTTATTACAAGTAAAGAATTCAGATAAAAAAGCTTCTTCAGAAAGCTCCCATTTGGTTGCTGTACCTTTTGTACAAAAATGGCATTCAGTGTGTGGTTTAAATAGTTGGACATATTGTTATTAAGAGCAAAGCTTTTGAGTGTTTTACAGCCTCATACATTTGAGTTAAATTCAGTTTAGAGTTTTTAGCTGTTTGGATTGGAGCATTTTTATTATTTATTTGCTTATTTATTTAATTAATTAATTATTACTCTCAGTGGACTTGCATTGTGATAAACACTGCACCATCTGTAGACCAGGTTTTTTTAGGCAGTGCAGGAACTCAAATATTAGCTTTTGCTGCATAATCCAGAAACTTATTGCATCTCCTTGCTATCTTCCTGTGTGAACCAAACATTTACACCGTGTTGTTCCCTCTTTTTTGCTCCCTCTTTTATCTTCTCCTTGATATATTTTTTTCCTCTCCTTAACTTTGCCGTCCTCCTCCCTCCTCTCCAGTGCCCAGGCCTTACAGACCATGTTCCAGCTGATGACTCCTAAGCAGATGTTTGAGCACTTCCGGGGCTACGAGGAAGTTTCCCACATAAACTGGAATGAAGAAAAAGCTGCTGCTATACTGGAAGCCTGGCAGAGGAGATACTCTGAGGTAAAGCCACCACACTAAGAAAGGAGAGTGAGATTCAGAAAAGAGAAAAAGGGAAAAGAAGAAAGAAATCTAACCATAATACTCTACAACCACATTGTAAATCACCAAGCGGATACAGCTGAACATGTAAAGGCCTCATCTAAAGCCAGGGCCCCTGATAGATAGTAGAACCACTGTCGGTGTGTGGTAAAGGGCTGAAGTGTTCCTCACAGCTCAATGGAGAGGAGTGATAGAACAGCAGGGTGAGCACGTCTGGAATACATTAGGAAAGCACTGGATATCTTTTCTCTCTCTCTCGGCCTCTCTCTCTTTTTCTCCTGCTTTACCCGTCTTTGACTCTCACACAAACACATAGGCAGACTCACTCAAAAGCTCACACACAATCGCTTTCCCAGCTGTGGCCCCATTGGTGGCCCATGTGTGACATCATCTGGTCTTTGTTTTGGGGGCCCCAACCTCTGTTCCACATGGTGTGAACCGGTGTGTGTGTGTGTGTTTGAGTGCCTTTGCGCATCACTGATCTTTGGGCTCAGTAATCAGCGATAGAGAAATTGATCACAGAATCAGAGGAATACAAAAATATGACCAAATACTTGGTGTTTGTGGAGCAAATTTTGCACACAATGGCGTGTCGGCAACAATACACCTGCATGACTGTATGTTTTGGACACATGTGCAAGTCTAAACGTGGGTGCAGGTGTGTGTGTGATATAATAAGTGTTTCCTAATGTGTTTCAGCCAGCGTTGTTCCCTGCTTAGTAGTAAGTGTAAGTAAATGTCGAAACCATCAGTCTGCCCTTAGATAGACACACAGGATGGATTATGGTACTGACTGCAGATTCTCCTGCAACAGGGGAAGAGGTCCTTTTTTAGGGCTGTTTTCTTTTTTGAGAGCATAAGATGCCACTCAGAGAGGTGCCATATCACATTAAGAGGGGCTTTTGGGCTTTATCTGAGGTGCAAAATGCATATTTCTTCCCTTCCTTCATATTTTTGCACTTATGTAAATTAAAGAATTGACAAGTTTAGATAAATGGCTTTCTTGTCATTAAGCCAGGGTCCAGGCACAATGAGATAGTTATCAGTACTGTATACTGAAAGTATATGCATCTGAAACGCAATATCTTCTATATATTCCTGCAGTTTGACATTCCTCCAGCCTATCATTCCCACCTATATTCTTCCTTCTTTCTAACTGTAAGTGAAAGCAGCAGCAGATTCATGAAAAGCAATGAGCTTTCGCAGCATTCTTGATATCATATATGCTTACTTTAAGTTTGTTTCTTCATGCGCCCCTGGAAAACCTTGTTCCTCATCTGTCCTTCAAAATGCATTTTTATAAAATTAGTGACTTTTGACACTTAAACACTGAGATTGATATCAGATGATCCAGGAGAGTAAAGATGTGCAAGCATTTGTACCTGCAGTACAGATTACCTATTGTGTAGCCTCTACTTTCCATCACCAGAGGCTGATCATTGATCATGACCTTAATTTAGTAGAACTGTCAACTTCCCCCATTTTAATATTGATGTAATTCCCTTCTCTATCTGTGTGTTCTCTTCTTTTAGGCAGTGCTACAGAGTGTGGCGGCCAATTCATCCCAGAAGGTTTTATCATTCACCACCACCACTCTGGAAGACATTCTCAAGTCTTTTTCTGACATCAGTGTTATTCGCGTAGCCAGTGGATACCTGCTGATGGTAAGAGCGTAAAGTATTTACGGACACAAATCCACTGACCGGGTTTAGACTGGGGAAGACAAACATGTTTCAGAAGATCTGATTAAAGCGGATGTGATTTGCTGCATTTTAGTGACTGACTTGCAACAGTTTGGAAATCTAATGGTGTGCACGTTTGCTGTCTGTGCCCAGCTGGCGTATGCGTGTCTGACCATGCTGCGGTGGGACTGTGCCAAGTCACAGGGTGCTGTGGGGCTGGCGGGTGTCCTCCTGGTGACACTGTCTGTGGCAGCTGGTTTGGGCCTCTGCTCTCTCCTGGGCATCTCTTTTAATGCTGCCACCACACAGGTAAATCACACACATGCCATCAAGAAGATTCTCTTCGGTCTGATAAAGAACGAGACTTTCGATCTTCAAGAAGACTCTAAAACGGACAGATGCCTTGTATTAACCTTAATAAGCTGCTTTAAATCCTTTTATTTATACTGCGATGCAATGTCAGACTGTGTTGTCCCCATTTTGTCTCATTCCTCATATTAACACCATTTAAGAAACGTAACCACTCTAGCACCACAGCTATGTCATCAGCTTAAACTGTGAGGATTTAGTGATTATGTTTTAGGGTGGAGAGGGGAATTGTTCCCAAGAGAATGAGCACATAGGCTAGCTTTTATGTCCTAGAAAGTCCAGGTGAGCTGGATTAGCTGACAGCCCTCTCATGTTGCCTCCCAAAGTGGGTTATGACCACCTCCAGTACAGTGGGAGGGGTATCCCAGCTGCAAAGGTCAAATACTTTCAGTATTTGTCTAAAATAGATTTAAAACTGCTTTGAGTTATTAAGAGCAAATATTTCCAGTTACACCTTTTTCCACCCAACCATTGCAAGTAGCATTGCTGGTTTAGGGGTGGTGTCAGAGGAAGTACGTGGCTGGTTCTTTTGTAGAACTGTTATGTAGAACAGTATTAAATAGAAATGAGATATTTTTCTAATTATTGTTTTGTAAAAATTCAGATAGCACAGATTTAAGTGGTATTTTTTATTCTTGGTATTCCACACCTTTGTTCAGCCACATAAGTGTTTATTAGAACGAGTGATTACAGTTTTATTACTTTGAATTGCCTTTAACACATTAAATATTGCATGAGTGTGTATTTGCCTGTTCTGGCTAACTTTCTACCACAGAGTAGTAAACAATTAGAGGACATGGGAAGTCATGACATGCATGTGTGTGCTACAGGTTCTCCCATTCTTGGCTCTGGGAGTGGGAGTGGATGATGTCTTCCTTCTTGCTCATGCCTTCAGTGAAACTGGACAGAACAAAAGGATCCCATTTGAGGTGAGGGAAACAATCCTCCTTTTTGCTCTTTCTACTCCTCTTGATGTCTTATCTGTTCCGTAGAGGAATGTGTAAAAGCTTGTCTGTGCCTGTGATGTGGTATCACACAACTTGTATGTCACACATTCGACACGTTTATCCAAGTAAAGCGCCTGCTGAAACAAAACGTTTTATTTCCCTTTAAATTGAGATTTTTATTAAAAGTTTTTTTTTATTTTAATTAGAAATTGTATTTAGGATTTGATTTAAAAACTTGAGTTTTAGAGCTTTTCCTTTCTTTGTCTTTAAAAGGATAATTGTGTCACTTAATCCAGTTAAAGAAAAAATATTTTAGCAGTTTTGAAGTGTGTATATAAAAACTTAAGAATCCAAATATTAATATAAACTATGTGAAATTAGGCAAGAATGAAAAAACACACTTTTTTAAAGATGTGAGTAAAGTATAGCGTTTTGCAGCCACGTGTCTGATACGCAGTACGAGTGTGGAGCATGGTGACATTTCATCTCCAAAGTGGGGAAAGCGCAGACATGTAGTCGCTTGTTTTTGTTTTCTGCTGTTTTCCTCTGCTTCCAGATCTTGTCTCTATGCCTCCCTCATCCCTGAGCTTCCTTTTGTGTGGCTGAGATGAAAACTCAACTGTGCTGAACTTGATCTGTCCTGTCTGACACACAAACACGCACAACAGTGTGAATGCCTGCAGATACTCTCTGTGTGGTCCCCACCCCCTCAAATCTTCACACACTTTCTGCAAGAACTGCATGTCATCTCATCCCTGCCCGCTATTTGTTTTTAGCTTCTTTTTTTTTAAATATGATTTTTGTCTGCATTGGGGTGAAGCAGAGGGGGGGGGTTGTTATATCTACATCTTTCTTGACACTTTAAACAGAAATAAATAAACCATGGTGGGTTATCAGAACACTCTGATGCTTCAGAAGGCAATCATGCCACTATTATGATAATTTTTTATAATGTTGAGTGTTATATTTTTGCTACTGGCTAAAGTCTAATCAAAACTCTAGCAGCTTGTTTTTTGTTTTTTTTCATTGGCCAATCTTTATTTGTGTCGTTCAGGATCGTACGGGGGAGTGCTTGAAGAGGACAGGGGCCAGTGTGGCCCTCACTTCCATCAGCAATGTCACAGCATTCTTCATGGCAGCCCTCATCCCCATCCCAGCACTCAGAGCCTTTTCTCTACAGGTATGCTAGGCAGCCACTTTGTGTGTGAGAAGGTTCAGCCATGAGGGGCCTATATCCAAAAAATAGTTATTTTCCTGTCCTCACTGCCCACTGTTCTTTTATTGGTTTTAATCATTAAGCTGAAGATGGATGTGTATCTGTGTAAGAGTCTTTTTTTTTTTATAACCACCCACCTTCCTTTTTTTGGGAGGGCTGTTTAGTGGTGGGTCCGTGTCTGTCCAGATTGTGGCTGAGGTCCATGTAACTAAATCCAACTGCGTGTGTGTACATGAGCATACTTGGATATCCTCATGTTCATGAGTTTGTGTGAGCATGGAGGGTTGTAGTATCTGTGTGGGAGGTTTGAAAAGCAATGGTCAAGTGTGTGTGCATGTGTGTGTAGGTTGGGGTATCCAGACAGGGGGCTTTGACTTCTCTAACATCTGTCAGTAATTATGGACGCAACCAGAACAGCGTCTGACAAAAAGCTTACAATAATAACTGACTTGTGAATTGATTTAAACACTTTTAGTCATAATGAAGCAAACTGTTGAGAAGAGAGAAGTTCAGGCTTGATAATGTGTATGAGGGTTGAGTTTTTACTGCAGCATAAAAGTGCTGTATGCATGAAACCAAACGGCAATTTGCAACACCTGCAACTGTTTTGGTATTATCTTGAAATAGGCTTACAAACTATTTGTTTCTGACTGCAGAATACAAACAAAATACATACAAGTGCAGCATTTAGGTTCCCCCTCTTCATAAAGGCTCAACTGAACTTATCCTCATGGTCCCTTTTTCACCATTTATGTTGTCTTGTGAACATGTAACTTTGTAATCTTATATCCTTTTAAAACCTGAGGTCCCCGCAATTAGCAGACTTTGATTTGAGAACAAATAGTACAAAACTAAATCCTGCTTAAGCAACCATTTTGGAGACCGCTCCTAAACCTCAATTAAAATCTTCTTTTTCTGGTGTTGGTTTTGGCCGACAGTTGGTCTTTTATGTATTGAACTATGATTTTATAGAAGTTAAGAGCTGCAGCTGCATTGCTTCAAAGGTCTTTTCATATTTTACAAGTGTTTGTGTTTTTTAGTCAAGTTTGAACTTTTTTTCATTTTTGCAATGTGGCAATTTTATTTAGTCTTAACCAGTAACACATATACTGATAATTACATTTTAAAAGAAGTTTCAGTCATGACAGTTTACCATGATGTCACAGATATTCAGACAGACCTTGTTGTTGCAAATATGCACTTTTTTCATTATGGGTTATCAGTTTTGTACTGGTAAACGTTATACATAATAGATCACATAATGGACAGAAGATTCAAGTTAATGTTACAGCACAGTCATGACACAAACTATGTATCTTTGAATGACCTTTAAAGCTAAATCCTCTTCTGAATAGCATCCTCAAATATCGTTGAAACTTCCATTTCAGTAAGATGCTAGCAAAGGGAATATTGTAGCTAATGAGGGTACTAAGCTAGCAACAAAAAGCTTCCTTTATCTTTAAAGATAAAAGAAATAAAGATGTTCCCCTTTTTTAAAAGTGGATTTTAGTTGTATAAAAACATCTGAAGCGTGTTAATCCTCTATCAGGCTAGAACTGAAGAGGAGGTACACGATATGTGCTTGTTTTGGCAGAACATTGCTATCCAAGCTCATCTAGTTTGAGAGAGCACATTGAACTTTTGAAGATGCTTTTTCTTGCGATAGTTTTGAGATAGTCGAATAATTTAATTAAAAGCAGAATAGTTTAATCTGTTACTAACTCACTTGCTGTCAAATACATCTGCGACAATGATGGCTGGCAGCCAGTGAATTAATATCCCTTATATAAAGTAAACGGGGAAAATAACTTAATCAAATGTATGAATCAAGAACAGAGCTATCAGTATCCTTAACATTTCCTTTAACAAAGAGACCTGTTGACTAAAATATAGAAATTATTTTTTAAAAGTATTTTAATGACTGTCAAGATAGATTGTATTATAATCATTTAATTAGCACAAACCGCAATCTATCTACCCCCCTTTTCTCATGCTTTCTTCCTCACAAATGCACTCACTCAGAGTGAGATAAGATGTCACCACTTTGAGTATAATATTAGCATGTGTGGATAGATGGCTTTAGTACAGCAAGTCTGTCAAACACGATCCATTTACCCCATGGGTCTAATCCATGCTGTCGGGTTTCATACACATGCATACACATGCCATGCATACTTTGTGCTTGTGGTTTTGTGACTGGTAGAGGGCAAATTTTACACACAAGACATGATAGCCATCTTTTATAATGGAGCACATCCATGAACGGCAACCATAACCAGTGGTGCTCATCTCCCATTACTGCAAGGTTTTCTTTTTTTGTGTGTGTTACTTTGACCTATTTTCATTCAACATTCAAAGATGAATATCTGTCGTTTGAGTTTACCTGGCAGACACTGTGGGTGTGTGAGAAAACATGTGCATAGTCATATATTTCTCTCTCTGACTGAGTAGTAAGCTGAGGAATGAAGGAGGGTCCGGATATGCGAGTGTGTGTCTGGTTGGTCTTAAGGTGTGGTTTAAATCTGGGATGTAGACTTGTTTTTCTGTTTTCTTGTTGTTTGTTTTAAAAGGTTGCAGTAGGATGATGTGTGCTTATGTGCATTTTTGTGTCTGTGTGTGAGTGAGTATCAGGGAAGGAGTGTGTGGGTTGTCTGTAGAGTCACAGCGCCTGCTCATCACCTCAGACCCTGCGGGCCTCTGACTCCCTGGGTGGTCTGGAAAACGCATGTGTGTGTGTGTGTGTGTGTGTGTGTAGTGGTCTGGCAGCTACGCAATATCCAGATTGTACTCTGGGCAGGGCCCCAACCTAACCCCAACTCCCACCCTCAGCTCCAGTACACCACCTTCAAATACTTAACCGCAACATTATACTGACTTCTATTACACATACACACATGCCTTGCCTTTTGCCTGCACATTCAGTGTTTTAGTCATGAAAGGCACCTCCAAATGTGTTGAAAAGCACTTTTTCCTAATGTTACCTTGCAAGCTGGAGCTTATGCGTGTATTGGAAAGAAGATGGTTCCAAAGGTCCTTTCTCAATTCTGCACTGAGATTTTCTAAGCGTTTTTATTCTTATCCAGATATCTGAAGGTCCAGTTTTAATGGTTATTTTTCTATGTTTTGACCAACAACATTATCTGTGTTCCCTCTAGGCTGCAGTGGTGGTGGTGTTTAACTTCGCCATGGTGCTGCTTATTTTTCCGGCCATCCTCAGCATGGATCTGTATCGACGAGAAGACAGACGTTTTGACATTTTCTGCTGCTTCCACAGGTGTGCACATGCATACAAAGAATTTCTTTCATTTGTCCTCAAAGCCTTACCATTCTCTCCTTTAAGCTTTTCTTGCCTTGTAAATCTCTAATCTAAACCAAAAAATAACTAAAACACCATTATCACCCAGGTACCTTAATCTTAATCCTCGTTCAAATTGTAATTTCTGCTGAAATCGTCTCTTTATGTCATACTGCTTTGTTTTTTCATTATGTTTACCTGTCTTTATGAGAAACAATCTGCCTGCCAGCCTGGGCACGCTTGTTGGCTCAGTAATGGTACAGATGTGTGCAAACTTTATTAAATACCATTGTTGGATTTTAGCTTTGTATTTGATACTGTTTGGAGAGAAAGAGCAGAGATTAGAAATACTGTATAACTTTAAAATATTTCTAACAAGCCTTTGTTTTTTCCAAAATCGCATATTTGTTAAATGTTTCTTTTCATTTTCTCTCATATCTATCCCACCCTTTTCTGTTGTTTGTCACTACAGCCCATGTGCCAATCGTGTGATTCAGATTGAGCCACAAGCGTACCTCGATGGGGCAGACGGCAGCCGCTACAGCCCTCCGCCATCATATCGCACTCCGCCTCCCTCATATCACACTCCGCCTCCTTCATATCAAACACCTCCCCCAAACTACAGCAGCCCCCCTCCTTCCTACAGGAGTCACGGCTTTGCCCAGCAAACCCAAATCACCATGCAGTCCACGGTGCAGCTCAGGACAGAATATGATCCCCGTACTCAAGCCTTCTATACCACAGCTGAGCCCAGATCCCAGATCTCTGTCCAGCCCATAAACCCAGCTCCAACCAGGGCCAACCCTAACAATGAGTATTACAGCAACAACACCGCTGCCAGCAGCACCATGAACAGCAGTGGCAGCAGTCACAGCAATGCCAGCAGCAACAACAACAGCAGAAGTAATGGGGACTCTCGAGGCTCTGCAACCTTCTCTCATCATTATCCTGCTTCTCCAGCTGCTGCCCCCACGTCCAATCCCTGCTCAGCTACTCAGGGTGATGCAGCCTCATCAACGGGCCAGAGTCCAGAGAATAGCAGCTCCACACGGGACCTTTTGTCCCAGATTGGGGAGGCCTCTCTAGGCCTTCAGTGTCTGGAGCCCCCCTGCTCCCGCTGGACCCTGGCCTCTTTTGCTGAAAAACACTACGCTCCATTTCTTCTACAGCCCACCACCAAGGTGAGTTTAGTTTCTCTGTGTGTTTTTGTTGAAAAGAGATGGGGAAAGAAGTGGGGGGTTAGCTTCTGTGTGAGGTAAAGGTACATGTGTGAGCTGACTCGCCGTGGTGTTAATTTGAATGGGAGGGTTAGTCACTAGAGCAAAATGAGTGTAAGGAGGGAATCTAGGGTGGAGGTTGTGGTCACGTCCTATCTGAGTCATGCAATAACACACGCAGTCTGACCTTAGTCTTCTGGGTGGTCTGTCTTCTCAAAGCCTTCCAGAAGTGAAATCATTTGGTGGCCTGTACTTGACATTACGAAGTCTTTCTCAATTTCAGTACACTGTCAAACTTTTTCTTCTTTTACTAAATTGCTTCATGCAGTCCTGGAATCACTTAATCCAACACCCAATACTAAGTCTTCTTTGTTCCAACTTTGAATTATTTACTTTGGCCATCATTTTGCCTTGAAATCCTAAAGACAATGCTTAAACATTGATGCACTTTAAGCAGCCATTACATGCATTTTATCAGGGAGTGTTGCATCCAACCTGAACATGCCTTCAAAGACTGCAGGGTGCACGATTTGTTATCCATCCATCCGTTATTTGTACTGCTTATTCCAATGAAAGGTTGTGCCTAATCCAGCAATCATTGGGTGAGAGGCAGGGTACACCCTAGATAGGGCACCCAATACTACGATTTGTTAATTCATTATCACTCATATCCATTGTTTTTCTTTTAGAATATCCTTCTAAAGTCCACCTGTGATAATGCAGCAATCTTTCCCGTTTCTGCTCTGATGATTCACTTTGACTGTTCATCCCTGTCATTCCAGGTGGTTGTGATTGTGCTGTTCCTCTGTCTGCTGGGAGTCAGCTTGTATGGGACCACCCAGGTGAGGGACGGCCTCGAGCTGACGGACATCGTACCCAGAGAGACCAGCGAGTATGACTTTCTCGGAGCCCAGTTTAAGTTCTTCTCCTTCTACAACATGTACGTGGTGACACAGCGAGCCGATTACGCCCAAAATCAGCTACTGCTGCACCAGCTTCACCAGAGGTTTCATACTGTCCGCTACGTACTGAAGGAAGACAATGGTCAGCTGCCCCGTATGTGGCTTCACTACTTCAGGGACTGGCTGCAAGGTAATGATAACTCTTGACATCTGAGCTAAACAAACTGAACAGGAGTTTTATGTGACTTCTGAAAGAGTTATAAGGTAATATTGGTCTGTGTTTTGGCTTAAATTAGACTGTAGGCTGAAGTTCAGAGCCAGGAAGGATGAGAAAACGTGTACTGTTACTGACAATATAAAATAACTTGTGTTTTGTAAATAGGGCTAATGGCAGACAATGAACCAGGAAGCAAAATACAATATTCTAATACTTTACTTTATGCAATTTATAGAAATGTTCTACACTGGCATGACCAGACGCCTTATCCTGAGCTATTCATTTCCCCTTCTTCCTCCTATTGTTCATTATGTCCAGACAGATGCAATATAAATTTTGATAAAAACACCTTGGTCTCATCAGCATTTCTCAGCGTGTTGTGAAGGAAAACAAAGCGATTTCTACAGCATACTACATCATGTTTGACTCTGGTTCACATCAGCCTTTCCTCCCAGTGAGCATGCATCTTCAGCAGAAGATCCTCTGCTGTGTAGTACATGTGTGAACGACAACTGCAGAAAATATTTAGACCAACTTGCCCATGCATTCTTTCGAACAGCTCTCATATTCATGTCTGAAACTGCTCGTCACTTTTGATTTAGATTCAGTCTACAATGGAACTTTATGTAGCCTTAAATGAGAAATCTGATGTGCAATTATTCTTCCAACCACTCAGCTGAAGCGCAGCAGAGCAAGAGCATTATTTTTCACATTTCAACCAAGTCCAAGAATTGCTTTGCTTTAGGAAGGCAAAACAGTGATTTGCTGTTAATGCTGAAACGCACTGCGAGATTCTGTGTGCGAGCCGACTGGGAACCACACAGAAAGTGTGTCTGTGTGGGTGAGAGAGGGGGAAACTGTCTAATATTGCTCTCTGCAACGGTGGGACAAATTGGAGCCAGACAGGCCAAGGAACGAGACCCAAAACAACATCTCCCACAGACGGACCACAGCATGGGCCTTTGAGGGAGGGGAGCAAGGAGGAGGGGAATGACACACATATGGATCAGGGAATAGTATAGAAAAGGAGGCACATGTTACTGATATAGTCCCTAATGATTAGTTTGAATTACAGCAGATTTCTGGCTTTTGAAGTCCTTCTTGGTGGTTATATGAAAATGGAGTTATATGAAGTCAATGACGCTTATTATGGGGTTAGGGTTAGATTGCAGTGTTGTGTTATGCCCTGTTTTACTGTGGTGGGTTATTATGTGTACTGTTTACTGTGAACTGTGCTCTGTAATCGTCTTGCAGAGGAAGAATTAACATAACAGAACCCCTGGGTTTATTAAAATGTCCTTGTCTCACCAATATGTCTTCTTGTGGTTACCCGTAGGACTCCAGCGGGCATTTGACAAAGACTGGGAGACTGGGCTCATCACCCAAACAAGCTACAGGAACGGCTCTGATGATGGTGTCCTTGCATATAAACTTTTAGTGCAAACCGGACGAAGAGAAAGGCCCATCAATTTTAACCAGGTACGCCGATGTTTCGAAGCGATATGCTAATTTCGTCCTGTTCTGCCTTTGTGTTTAGTAATGTTTTGTGTGCTTGGGTCTAGATCAGCCACATCCTGCTGTAACACTCTGTCCATTCAGATTTTTCCTTTATTTCAAAGTGTGTCTTCATCGTCTTTCTGATGATGAGTTTACCGAGCCCAGGAATTTAAAGCTCTCACTGGAGCTTCACCCTGCCTCTGAAAAACCTATTAACTCTGCATTTAAACCATTTGTCAGCTTGTGTGTGTGTATGTAAGAGATTCCCCAATAGTGAGTTGTTCTTTAAAAAGATGTTGCCTGTGTTGTCTGCTCACTGTGCCTGGACGACCGTAAACATTAGTTTGATCATTTGACTGAGTTTAGCCCCATATTTCATCATAAATGTTGGAATGGAGCCTCAAGAAGTCATTTTGCTTTTACAATGCTTTTACAATGCTTTTACAATTTTCTGCTGATGCAAAAATTGGTTAAGCAGTTGAAAATTTGCATGTCTTTTTAAATAAAAAGGTGAAAAAAATGCATTAAAAATCTGTAGCTAAAGATATGTAGCAGAAGATGTTATCTCGATCATCTCACAGTTTCCTGTTCGGCTGCTGAAATGAGCATTGTCTCCGTTTATGGACATTTTGGTATCCAGCACGGACACAAGTCAACCAAGCGAGCAGCTTGGTTCTCAGAAGGGGGTCTGGAGAGGAAATTTGCAGAAGATCAAATCGGCCTCTTATATATAAGCAGAAAGATGCCAATGTGTAGATAAATGAGATGGGGTTGAGGGAAGAAACTGAAGGAAATGAGAGGAAAGATTGAATTTGGAGCGAAGAGAGAGGGTGTGTTCAGTTTCTACATGGGATTGCACGTTTTGTTTTGCTTTGTTTTTTATTTAAGTGTAGTGCCACCTCCAAAGAAGCAAAACATGTAGATGCATGGCTGCATTCTTTGGCAGGGTATAGGTGAAAACACAAGATAATAAACAGAAGAATTAGAGAAACAAACTTCTTGGCAAGGATTTTATTTAGCCTGTTTTAATGAAAACAAAATCCATTTCCTTTTAACATTTTTATCAAACCTAATCCGCTTTGTGTCTCTTGTTTATTTTTTATTTGTCTGTAAACGTGTTTAAGTTTGCATGTCTACAAATGAGAGATGGGGTTTTTCACACTTCTGTTTATTTTACCCAATAGGCTGCAATGGAAATGGCAAACTACTTTTCCCTTATTTTTTTATTAAGCTGATAGGAAGCAGAGGCAGGCCTTGTGTGCGGCCTGGTGACATCACTTCCTCTGCCTGTGAGGGAAGTGCAATCGCCATGAGTTGTTGGGGCCGCCAGCAGAGCTGCCTGGGCTTCCCGTGACAGCTTGAAGACATACAGTTGTTGCGTATCCCGCTGTTAAATTCAATCCAGATCCTCTGGAATCCAGCTCATGCTCCCTCTCTCTAACCCTCCCTCACTAACTCCTGCCCTCAGTGTGCTGCTGCTCCTGTGTAGTCCTTCATTGAGGGGAACTGCAACACATGGTTTCTTCGAGCCAGCGTTTTTTTATTTTTTATTTTAATGTTTTGAATGTGTTTTCAGCCATTGCAGTAGCAGTTTTCTGTGTGTCTAAACGAGGACCAGATCCTTATTGACCCAGGCAAATTGCAAAGCTAGATGTTTTGTTTTGATATGCCACTCTATGGGTCTGTGCAGAAGAGATCTGCGTTTAATCTGACCAAACTAACATATCTTTGTGCCTGGTGGCTATTCATTCCTTCTGTGTCTGGTTTGCAAACAACACAATGGAAAGGTGAAATTGTGGTAACTGAATAAAGGGGGAAGCAGAAAGTCCTTTGAAAAGCCATGCTAACGCTATCAGAAGCTATTTTCTTTCTTATTTCGGCCTGGTTGGATTTGTGGCGCCAGGCATTCTGGGTACCCAGAGGTCAGGAGAGCCAAGTGTGAGCAACATTTGTACAGATGTTGTGTTATTTTTATAGCTCTACTCCATTTGCTGGGTGGCATTTCCTTCAGTGTTAACAACCAGGTTAACTGCACACAGACGCGCCCAGGGACTCCAGCCAATTTTTTTTTATTATTACGCTGACTCAAGCAATTTTTCTCTCGCCACCCCCCCACCCCTACACCAAAAACTGCTCCGTTCTTCATCTACCTAACCCCACAAGTCCACCTTCACCCCTGAAAGCTCTCCCTGCCTCTGTGAAAGAGGGATTTATGGTTTCTAGAAGGGAGAGTGGCAGAGCAATACAGTAATGGTTTTTCCTCTCAGAAGGTAGCGCTTCCCTGCTTTCACATAGGCCGGCTACAGTAGCAGCAGTAGCTGAGTAAGACGGGCGTTTGTGTTCTGGAGATAGCCTTCGGATAAATTATGTTTTCTTTTTTTAATTGTCAAATGTTTCATTTGGAATAGAGGATTCCCAAGAACCACAACTTTCTGCTAATAGGAACTAAGATGTTATGAGCAATGCAGCATGAACCACATTAATGTCAAAGAGAACAACAGGGTGCAACCAGAAAGGCTGCTGCTCAAAAGGATTTGTATTGAGTATTGGATTTTCTGTGAATGAAACACTAGATTTGAAGTATATGCAGTTATTTTTTTATACAAATGCATTTGAACATGTGGTTTTGTCTCTGAAGCTCTCAGCAGCTTCTCGACAGTCGAGTGCTGCCTTTAGAAATGCCTTTAGATGGGTCACAGTATTAGGCCTGAGGTTGCCAGTCCATGTCTAAGGTATGTAAAGTAGAAGCTGATTCAACATTTCCCATGTTTTAATGTGGCATGATAATTCTGGGAAGCTGCAATCACAAGTACGGGAAATTTCAGAAAGGCAACCAGTGTTTGACATGTTGACTTTTCTTTGGTCAGAAAATGAGAGAGAGAAAGGGGCTAATATTTGACTCTGTTTTTGAAAGAGGCATCATTTTTTTGCGCTCAAGCGTGTGTATAAAAAAGCATTTCTGTGGTCAACTCACCGGCCGAGTGTTCTGGTCAAACGGGGCTTATTTCCACAATACCTTCTCATTTCCAGTGCTTGCTTAACAGCTGCCGACACCTGAATAATTTTTTTAATGCATCACCTCCCATTAATGTTCCTTGGCAGTGTGATTTTAACTCTGTATTTATTGTCATCACTAACTCATCTTCTCTCTGGCTTTTTGAAGCTAACTCGTCAGAGGCTCGTGGATGCAGATGGGATCATCAACCCTGGGGCTTTTTACATCTACCTAACTGCCTGGGTTAGCAATGATCCCGTGGCATATGCTGCCTCGCAGGCCAACATCCGTCCACACCCTCCTGAGTGGCTCCACGACCGCACCGACTCCATGCCTGAGACACGCCTCAGCAGTAAGTTAGCAGTCCAAACATGCTCAAAATATCATAGAGAGTAGGATTAAGTATTTTATATATTTTGTATTCATATATGCTTAGATACAAAAATGCATTTATTTAAACATTTTTGTTAAATTCTTAGATGCTTAGATTCTGTAAGGCAGCTAACATGTGAGTTCTGTTTACCTCTTGTGGTCTGAGTTATTGCTCCTCGTCTACCTCTTAGCTCAGAGTGAGGTTATAGGCTTTACTGTGCCAGTGCAGTGTTTGTGTGTGTGTGTGTGTTTGCATGTATGAGTTCAGGCTGCAAAGCTAAAGGCCAAGATACAACTCACTGTTGTGTGCCTGTGGTAATTTCCATTATCCCAGCTGCCATGGAAGCCCTGCCATTGCATGTACATTCACACTCACAAATGCACACATTAATAAAACTCAGTGACTCTCCCATCCCAGCCCCAAAATATAACACACACCATGTTCTCATTATTTTACCACAAACAAGCATTCTATGTCACATTTAAAAATATAGCCATGTTGGAGTCGGGGTCTTTTGTGTTGGGGTTGGGTGGTATGAACAACTGGATAATAGGCAGGAAGTCTATGATGGGTAGGGGGGAGAGAGAAGTGTGTGTGTGTGTGTGTGTGTGTGTGTGTGTGTGTGTGTGTGTGGGGGGGGGGGGGGGGGTTGGACCCCCCCCTCTGGTTTGTACGCTGTTTTCTGG
>JBAMIG010000012.1:9119692-9134926 GCA_037177335.1 Kiunga ballochi
TGCATTACAGGAAATAAAGAACTTTTTCACAATATTCAAATTTTCTGAGACATTCCTGTATACATATATATATATATATATATATATATATATATATATATACATATATATATATACATATACAATAAAAAACTTATGAAATCCCACTGAAAAGCAATACAGCAATGTCCAGTGGATTCTAATCCTTTTTCTAAAGTAAATGTGTTTTTGGATATATTTTATTGCCAAACATTTGCATGCAGTCATGTATTTTCTTCCATGCACATTATGAATGGCATTCTGTTTACCTAAGGTGCTGATTGTCGTCCCTTTTAGTAACTATAAATGTCAGTGAAACTTAAGCAGGAAGATGTTTTGCTCCAGTTGACTTGAGTTAAGTTCGGAAGTTGTCGCTCTTGTTTTCCCATATTGATGGTCCACTTGAGCTTTGTATGCATAAGGGTAGCAATGCAGACTTTCTGAGCTGAGGACCTTTTCTCACAAATGAAGATTGGATATGTTTGGATTACTAACAATTTACACAAAATTACACTCACTCTGCTTGATTGTATCATTGTACATTTGTCAGAAAAATAAGGATCTGTAACATTACATATTTTTTAAAGCCTATCAGGAGTTGATCATTGTGTAGACATGTTAGGGAAATTGGTCATTTAGAGTTGTTTGTATACCTTTTATTAGATCCGACAACAAAACTATGTAATCTAATTTTCGGCCAGGATATTCCGTCCAAATGTAGTTTTCCACTTTACCTTCCCGCTGTGAGTGATGTGTGATTTTTATCACCTTTTTGTATCCCACACACTCATTTTCATGGAATACCTCACATATACTCACACTTTTGTTTGTGATATTACATCTGCTTTTGCATGTTTGTCATTAAGAAGGCTTCTTTTGGTTTCAAGTGTTTGTGTATACGAGTCTCTGTTGGGACAATTATGTCTTAAGAACAAATTATTTAAAGAAAGTTTTCTCCTGGTCTCCCTTTCACTCAACGGTTTAAATTACAATCAAAAATTGGAAATGTGAAATTGGGCCCACATTCCTCATTTTGGCTTGACCCACCCCCCTCTGATCCAGCAAGAATCGCTGGCCCAGTAACAATAAACACACACTTCCTGGCTCTGACTGCCAGAAACAGGATGTTTGTTGCGTGCTGTAATTGACCCTCCTTGAAGTGTCAGTGCTAAGGTATGGAGGAGGATACTTGAAAAAACCCAGCTGTCTTCACCAGAGGAACAATGACAGTTGAGATGCATGCACATTGGCATGCAGCAAACATATACAGTTTGCTGTTTTACATAAACCATATGCCAAACAAATTTGTATCATGTGTGTGCACACAGCTATAAGAAAAGTCTGTTTGACTGGATTAATTACTTTTTTTTCCAGAGGACCAAAAAAGCAAAAGAAATTTGGTATTTAAAAACAAGTGTTTAATGTTGTAATTACACTGTATGAACACTTGGGGGCAGTGCTTATTCTCAAACAGAGTTTGTGCAAATGTACCTGGAATGAATTTTAAAAAACTTAGCAACCCTTTTGTAAAACTTGAGTATTATTATTAATTGGTAAATATCAAAATCAAAGAAAAAATAAAGCTTGATTCATGTTGAACCAATGGCAGAAATAACACTGAATTGGCCACAAGCCTATAAAAAAAATAAAGCAACTTAGAGAAAAGAAGCAGATATGATCATCTTTTCAGTATTGTTGCTCTGCAGTAGTAATGCCTCCAAGGTAGACGACATGCGGTCCTCCTATAGGGGAGCACATGGCATTATAATGAGTCGTGTGCTGAGGGGGAAATCATTAGGGATGCAAAGATATACACAATGCAGCTGGTAAATGTTTACACTGGGGCGTTTGAGAATGTTTTAAATCTAAAACACATGATAAGTGTACATTAGGAGGTGATGAGAAACTGCATGGGTGTTGTGGAGGGATCAACATGGTGGTAAACTCAGGATTTAACAGGGAGAGAATCTGAGGTAAAAAGGAAGAAGTTCTAGATGATCCAACAGTGCCACCCAGTGTTTTAATGCTCAAAGCTGGTAGAAGTCGATCTTATTTATAGAATTTTACCTTCTAGGCGGTAAGTTTGTGAATTTCCATAGAAGGTTTTATCTTCTAAGATTTGTATATTTGTGTGTTACAGCCTAAAGCCTGTTCTCAGCACTGTTCAATGTTTCTGGTTACAAATGACATCTTCAGGTAAGATGCAATGTGTGACAGCTGTGTTGCTCTTACATGTTATTGATGTTTTTTACATTTTATTTAGTTTGTTTAAATCTGCTTAGACGTTTATTTCCTTTTTGTGTTTTAGGAAAGTTTGTCACTGTGTGTGTTTGTGCTTGGATGTTTGGTAGGTCAGTTATTAAGCAAGCTGAAGGAAACTATTCTCTGAAGTCTGTCATCCACACCTTCACCAGGTGTTTTCTGAGGGAACTGGCACTGCTGCCGCCTCAGGTGAGTATTATCATTTTATCAGAGGAAAGGGTTAAATTAATATTCAGTAACATTCCTTTAAATGTTTTCACTTTTGCAGTTGGTAGATATAGTTTGCATAAGCATATTGAAATGGGAATTTATTGAATTTCAGATGCCATGAAAAAAAGCTGATAAACTGATTAAACCATAAATACATTTGTAAATAAAGATGTTTCAACTCAAATAATAATGTAATTAAGCTAAACATATGAGAAAGAATGATGAAGATTTCAGGGACAATGTGTAAAAGTGAATTTCCAGCCATTGGGTATATTTTCCTAGTGGAACAGACAGAAAGCAGAATATATATAATATATTGGAATATAAGCACTTTAAGACTGTCGAGAAAGTTAATTTTCAATGATTTTGTGTAAGTTCAAAAAACCTCAAAGATAAATGCTATTAAGAGACTTTAGGGGCGTTGCATTTACTGCTGTAACATTGGGCACAATTACAGTGATACTTTGCTTATTTGATCTCCAGTTAAAAAAACTGATCACAAACCACATTTCAGACTTTTACCCCAACACAAAATATTTAAACAATCCATTTCCAGGTCACAACTTGTTTGCATTTGTATGTCAGCAAAAAAAAAAGAATCAGAAAATATTTTTCTATAGATATTACGTGCTGAATAAAACTTTATGTATTTTAACTTCTGTTAAACAGTAGATGGCAGTACCTCTGTGTGTTTTAGTGGCTGTTGTCGCACTGCCCTAAACGCTTCCTATTCCATGCTACATTACACATTTGCACCAACTGTATCGCTGACACATAGCCTCCCATTCAAAACACTTTTTTTTTTTCCTCCCGTCTTTTTTAGAAGCACAAGGACGTTTGAGATGAACACGGATCCGTTGATTCATTGATACATCTAAGGAAAATTGTACTCTTTGTTGTTTCAGGGGGCTGCATCCGTTAGGGTCTTCTTCCCACAGTCCCCTCCGAATCTACTGGTTCCCCTCCTGACCATGCCATCAGGTCAGTGTGCACACACATTTTATCTGTGTTGATTGGCCTATGGATATTTCACTCTGACACAAAGCACAAAAGCATGTATTGTGAATACAAGTCTAATATCAAGTGTTCTTTAACTGTGTGTAAACAGTTTTCCCTCTGCTGAATGAATGAACTCCTGTGTGTCTCACTCTCACTAATCAATATAGTTAGTTAGTAACTGTATAAAGTGTTTTATGTTGGTTATAGAAGTTTACATGAAGTGAGGGGGTATTACACTGGTTTAACGAGTTTGCTGTTTGAGACTAAATGCTTTCTTAATCATATTAAACAAACTTACTCATATAAATGTTAAGAAGAATTTGCCCGAACAGAGTGTTACTGTATAACAGCATTTACTAAAAAAAAAACTTTACCATTGAAGATGCACAGTAGGTGAGTGCAGGAACACATTGCAGCGCTGCTTATCACTGTGTGCCCAGACTGGCCTGCAGGCAGGAATTATTTACATGAATGGAGCCATTTAGGGACATACAAGACCTGAGCCAGAATTCAAAGTTAATTATTTGTCTGTGTGTCTGTGTGTGTGTGTGTGTGTGTTTTGGTGAAGGTCTTTTTTTGAAGGGGGAGGGGGGGCAGTGAGTGAATGGAAATGGTACTGTGAAAATAAAAGCCTTAAGGTTTGTGTTCCAACCGAAGGAGTCAGATACTTATCTAACCTGAAATCAGCTGGTTAGGTTTTAGCTGGGTCGTGGTCTGAAGCTATCTTAGCATGTTATAAACATATAAACAGCATTTAGAAAACAAGAGAGAAAATTTTCAATTGATGCAGTTTTGCTAGGAAAATATTTGAGGAGGAATTTGTTCTGAATCTTCCCTTTCAGCTAATTGATTAATAGGAAGATTGAGACGAGTCACAGTAACTGTACAGTAAAAGCATTATAAAGCTGACAACTAGCTTAGCAGAAAGTAAGGATAACCCGACTATACCCAAAAGAAAAGAGGCCACTTCAAAAGCTCACTCTGCACGTTGGAGCTTGTTTATTAATATTATTCTAAAAGAAAGCTGAAACAAGCTTTGCTTACATCGTAAGCAAGTCTGTTCTAAGATAGTCTGCTTCTTTTCATGTATTACATCACTGATATAAAGATGTCCCAGTAATAAGTTCATCTGAAAAAATTAACTGGCAAATTGATCATTGATGAGAATAATCATTCTCATTTAAAGGTGATGGTTTATGTATTACACAGATGGACTCATTTTTTGTTTTAACATTGATTGTATGTTTTTTTTATTGCATAAATATGTCATTCCTGTTATTAATGTTTAGTGAAAAAGGAAATAAATCAGTAAATATTAACTAGCTCATAAACTTTTCCTTTTTTAACACTAATTGTGTAAAGAACATTTGCTTGTCTATAAAGTAAAAATGTTGCTGCTTGTGAATATGTTCTTGCAGAAATGGCTCAGGAGTCTTGGAAAAATCACCTGAAGTTGATCATTGGCTCTTTACAGACGCTGGTGGAGGAGGAAGAGGAGGAAGACAGAGGTAGCAGAAGCACCAGGTTATAGAAAGAGAGATTTTTTTAATGCATGTCTGCTTTCAGCACCCTATTGATTGCCAGTGTGGTTTTCTTATTTCCATTATTAGCTGGAAAGGGGAGAGTAAGTCGGTAATTTTCCCCGTCTTACACTGAAAACATTTGACCAAATGAATTATTTCAGCTGGTAGCAAACAAGTTAGGTTTAGCCAAAAGCACACAATGCCATTTTTAAGTTGATTAAATTCACCACCATCATTAAACAAGACAACTGACTGAGATTCACATGAAAAAGTACAGAGCGGGGTGGGGGGTCCTTACTGAAAAAGTGTAGTTGAGAAGTCTCTGGGCCTTCTCAAACCATTCATTAGAGACCATTAGCTTGCATAAGAGTGAAGTGTAGAGAAAGCACACATAAAAAAGACACAATAATAGTGCTGACAAAGAAGCAAAAAGTAGGCAGAAAGTGCAGAGCAGGAAAAAAGTCACACAGACATAAAAACAATCGCAGGTGCAGTTGCAACAGACATCTCTTCAGGAAAAATAAGGGAGCAGGGCATAGTAGATGTTCTAAAGATGGAGACTGTTGACTTGGTATCCTCTAGTTGGCTTTAAATGGGGTCTGTTTTTTCCACCACTGTTTCAGTTTGAAGCTCCATGTAAAATATAACAAACCGATCTGAATCCGTTTGGTGTTACTGCTGCCTTACAGTGCGGTCCATTTTGTTGCACAAAGAGAAGAGATGATGAAGATGATATATAATCTTTCTGTCCTTTAGGCTTTAAGTCATGTTGCTGTTATGGCCATGTAGATATGTTTATTTTGAAAGAAACTTTACTAATTTGATATTAATTGAAGTGTGATTGTTTAAAGCACATCTGGATTTCATTCCTGCATTAGAAACCAACCAGAGCACTTTTTGTTTTGGATAATCTTAAGCTTTCCCTAAAGATAAGTCAAAGCTTAAGCTATTCCGAATGCTCCATCAGACATGCATATTTAATATAACCCAAAATAAATTCAGAAACTTGAAATATCCCTGTTTTAATTAAGTGACACTGCTGTCTTTGTTAAAGCTTCCCTTGATTTATTCTGTCTTTTCTTTTGGGCTGTACATCATTTATTCATAAATAAATAAAGAATATGATCAAATATAATGGGAGTAAATGTTTATGTGCTTTGCTCTAATGAAGCCATATCTTACTGCAATACCAACATATGAGCCTTAAACATACACCCGGAGAAAACAGTCTGTCAGTTTGATTATTTTATCTACAGCAATTACTGCAGAAATATATACAATACTAGAAGCCTTTTCTGTGTCGCTTTGCTAAATAAGTGTTTTCATAACCTGTGGAGATTTCATGTTGTTTTATTGTTGTTTAAATTTAAAATCCACTGCAGAGTAGCAGGAAATATTTATTTAATTAATTAGGCTCACAGACACGCCACAAAATACATTAATACATGTTTAGAGTCTTGGGTCTGATTTGTTTTTTTTTAGATGCTATAAAAACGTTTCTGGATAGTTTTCAGTAAGTTTTCTAAATAAGTGGCCTCAGACTTTGAACAATTCCTATCATTTAAGTTTAAAGTTAACTAGTCATTATTAAAAGGTGCAACAAATATTGATCTGTAAAAAAGATTTAGCATTTTGAGTTAAAACTAACAGTAATGATGTTTGTAGCTGTTTAATAGCTTTTTATCCTTGTTGTGTCAGCAGAGATCAATCAAAGACATTGGGGATAAATCTAAATCAGAGCTATACAAAAGCTTCGTATTGCTTTGATGATCCTCTCTTAACTATAGTTAGCATGTTAAAACACTCTTATGATGTAAATGACCCCAGACACACAGTTATCAAAGGCTTTTTTGACCACGTTGTATTATGACTTCTCTTTCAACAATAATCAGATCAGTGTTTGTAAAACGTGCAAATCTTTCTCACCCTCTTCTTTATGGTGAACATTTATAAAGTGCTGGGGGGACGATTATCACTTGTATTTCCAACAGTGAGTTGTTTCAGGAACTCGAGGTATGTTCACATGGAAAAGCTGAGACTCAGACTAGTAAAGTGCCAGAAAATGAAATCAGAAAAACCCATTTCACATAAATTATGAGCTGTTTATGATGCTGTTGTGCTGCAGATTTAAGCATTTCTGTCATTTAATAGTGGAAGTTGTACGTTTGCCTCTATTTATATTTTAATGACAAGTGATGTGATAATGCATGTCTATATTAAACTATAACTCGTTTCATTAGCACCTCACCTGTGGTATTGGTATTCCTCTTGTCACAGAGTGTTTGAGGCCTGGTTCCTGTTGGTTCAATGTGTTCACTGGGTGCATGTGGCTGTCCAGCTGCTGATCACATCAGGACCGGAGGACTGCGGGCATTTACTGTGGCTGCTGACCTTCTACCACCATCCCACCAACAAGTGGCACCACAGACTTTTACATCTGGTAAGTTTGTCCTTATAAATAGAACAAATTAGAATAATTTTGTCCTGCTTTTGTAGCTGTTATCAATGTCTTAATCCAACAATCTTCCACTTCCAAAGTCATCCTTGCTGTATATATTGCAGACAACCATGTTTTTTATTATTATTATTATTTTATTATTATTATTATTCATGTTTCCAAGAATAATAAAGTACTGGAGTTTGTTTCATTTGGAGACACATTAACACGGTGTTCTGTTATTTCCTTTATTAAACAAAAGAGCACAACATGGATAGTCTGTGTAGCACCATGTAATTCAAGACCACATTGTAAAAGCTCTGTTATTTCTTCAGGTGTTGTTGCTGAAAGCCACAATACCAATGCAGAAAAAGAAAAAATAACACATTAAACACAAATAAATAATGAATGACCCCCATTTGAGAAGCAGAGAGTGAGAGAGGGATGTTAGAGGAAGATACAGAGGAGAGAGGAGGGGCTGGGTGAATAGGGCGATGTAGTATTGATTTCTGTGCAAGTGTCTGGCCTGAGTTTTGTCTCTGTCTTCTGTTTGTTCGCCTTCTCTCTTAACCCTCTGAGATGTGCTGCTGTTGTTACAATTACACTTAATCTTACCTTAGACTTTCTTGCTCTGTCTTTTGGAAAATGTAACTTTTTTTTCTTTGCAAAAATCTTTGAAAGATCAGAAAGCTGGTTCAGTAAAGTTATATATGTTCTGCTTTTAGGAGCAAGCAAAAGAAGCACTGGGCCATCTGCGCACACTTTCTGTTTTACCTCATCCATTTCCTGTTGATTATCTGCAACCATTCATCACTGTGTCGTCACCACAACCTCAGCGTCTGCCACTGGCTCCAGCGTTGATCCTCAACCTGTTTGTGAATTTTGTTGTTTTCTGTCCACTACCTCTGCATGTGTCCGCAGAGATTTTACAGACGGTAAGGAAGCTGTTTAACTTCCCATCATTTTCTGATTCTTACTCCACACGTGGCATACTGATATGATCATGCATGCTATGCATCAGAAGCTGTAATTACAATCTATAGTGGTCATTTTTAGTCACAAAACTGCATGAACAATAAGGTGAGAATAAAAAAACCCAATTCAAAACCTCTTAATGTGGGCATAAAATGACCTTTAAAATAAATGCTGGTTAACTTGGTGAACACCCTGCCGATGGGTGAATGAAAGATCGTTTGGGAAGATTAAAAATAAAGACATCGTTTGCAGTTTTACAGGAATAAAGTTTCTGTTGTCTTTATTTGTAAAAAGCTGCCTTACATTTTATTCATTTTCTGAATCCTATTTTATTCTGAAACTAAAATATATTCCAAATTTTCCATTCAGACCTTACTGCTCTGTGTAATATTTGAAAATGCACAGCATTGGGTGCAAATGTTTTTTTACTGTATGGACTGAGTGCATTATGGGTGAAATATTGAGTTTTTCCAGGAAATGATAAATCCTAAGTGAGCATTTACCACAGGGGTGTGCAGTCCTGCAAGCTTTAAAAGGTGGGGGATTTATAACCTGCAGGCTTTCTATGTATTCCTTGTTCAGCACATCTGATTAAAATCTAATAGATTTAACAGCCTTTCAATGACTCGTTCATTTGAACTAGGAGAAATTTTCAAGCTGAGGGCAAAGGTTCCCCACCCCTGCTTAAGTTTCTGCTGCTACACACCTGACTCAAATCAGTGGATAATTAGCAGACTTATGCATCTGGTAATGTGAGGATTTAGAATCCTGATTTAGAAAGTGTCTAAAGGAGGATCACAGTAGAATCACACTATCTTCTTTACTTTTTCATTTTACTTTAATTTTACAACCCTTAACAGCTGAGGTTAAAAATAACTTCCCAAACTGTGTTTTCTTTCCTGAACTGAAACTTTAAACTTACTCCTTTCACCAAGAGGCCTCATGATATGAAGACATGAGAAAAGATTCAACTCCAGCACAAAATTAATTCCTCATCTTCTATATAAAAATATATCTTTAATTCTAGGAATGTATTTCTTCTATAAAAGTTATAAAAAACATTTATGATTGGACAAAGGTCAAACCCACATCTATATTTACAAAATGTAATACACTAAAATGAGTGATGTGGTTTTAGCTACAAATACATGTCATTCCTTTCACGTGTCCTTTTGCTTCACTTTTCTCACAGGTAATAACTTGTTGTCTCTGTGTGTGTCGGTGCAGGTGGTGGATCAGTCTGGTCTGTTTCATGAGGCAGCATGTGTTCTCAGCTCAATTCAGCTCAGACTAAATGAAGCAAGCTGCTTATCAGGTGACAGAGTTCATGTCAGGATCAAGGAACTTCATAACACTATAACACGCATGCAAGCAAAAGCAACAACACACACACAATCAGCAGAGCCGGTGAGAACAATCTGACACACACACACACATTATAATACGCAGCCACAAGGCAACAAGCTCATCCTCATGTTGGGCTTTTTCACAGCAATTTTACAGAATAATAAACAGTTATGGTGTTGTGTAGATGCTTTACTGTATGGTGACAGGAGCGTGTCAAAACAATGCAGCAAGGGCAGATTATGGTCCAGAGGCAGGATGCAATTATAAACTCATGCATAACACAACTGTAGGGCCAAGAAGGACACTTAAACAGAGACAGATCACTTTAAGAAGCAGCATCTCATAAGTGTCAGTCATTCCCCTCACTGAATTTCTATCACTGTTTAGTTTTATGCTGCACTGACTGAATGCAGCATGAAAGATGAAAGTCCAGAAAATCCAAATTACATAAAGAAGCACTCTGACAACACCGTATGTTTAAGCTATAACCAATTACAAAAAAAGTTTTTTGTTTTGCTTTATTATATTACCCGTTTTAAGCCTACCTGCTTATTGTTCTACATGTGATGTTTTGACTTTAGATGATTACTGCTAATAAGAAAATGTTGTTTCTGATTCCTGTGACATCATTTGCTGCCCTTTAATGTTTATCTTGACTTTGGTTTATATTGAAATGAAAATTTGGACGCAGGTTTTTCTTCTGTAAAACCAAAATGAGCATTTGATTTGATTAATATTGAATTCCTACAAGTAATACATATTTTAATGATGTACACATAATTACTGTAGTGTGTTTTAATGAAAAAGGGATTTGATTATTTTCTGCTGTGCTGTTTGATTTGTATATTATATGATATAATGGATTTTATTATTCAGATAAGTGTACACCATGATACTCCATAAAACTGCTGTGTTGGTGACTGACAGCTAGTGTCCTGCTGTTATTCTAACAAGAACTGAATAAAGAAGGGTTAAGCAAACGCATGTCTCTCCTCCTTGCTCCCACCATCTGTGATGAGAGACATTTGTTTTCAGGATCAGAGGTAAACACTCAATATGACAAAACCTGGTTTTCCACATAGAAACATCTTTATGCAATATTCAGACATAAAAGTTTACATTTCAAATAAACTCCACACTGTCTGTAATTCTTTAATCCCACAGCCTTTTTAAAGATGGAGTACAGGTAAATAAAAGTCTCATTTATTTAATGGAAACATTTTTATTTGAACAAAAATCCCATCAGCACTTTTTACACAACAGTCTCAAAGCCACGACTTATACAGCAATCCCTGAGAATGATCTGGTATCCATCTACCAAGACTCACAAACCAGAGAAAAGTCATTCATAGCTTAAAAGATGCACCTGAAAGTATTTCCAGTCTAAACTTAGAAGACCCAGATGAGGATTTTAGACTAAACAGACATGATCTTACACAACTATATACACAAAACATGGATTTGTACAAAGCAGCACAGGTTTTTAAAATTTCCCTGCATGCTGCTGAATTCACCAACACTGTCTGGCTACGAGCAGCTTGTATGGTTGGTGGTCTGACTGCTCTAAACTCTTCCAGTTGGCTGCAGAGACTGAACGCAGCCTTCTGGTGTTCCTTCAGTGTCCCAGAGAAAGAGGATGTGCAAGCTGGACCCTCGGTGCCAAAATGCTGTCATCCCTGTAGTCCACAACCTGGAAGCGAATAAGAAAAAAATATGCACAGGTGGAAGCATTATGCAACATTTGTTTGTTACAGCTATTTACTAATATGAAGACAAAGGGTGAATACATTTATGCTGTAATCCAGAGAAATCCACAACCAAGATGTGCAAGAATGTCTTTGCTGCACTCTAGATAGGCTACCAACATCATTTTCTTTTCAACCAGTGAAGAGCTCATGCTATACGTGGTTTAAGGTTTTGCATGCTCACAGGGAGTTTTATTGAGTGAACATTCATTCATTTTTAATATTACTCAGACATTCAAAGTTGTGGGAAGCTGGAGTTTAAAATAGGTAGAATATAAGCAGGGTCTCATCAAAAGGAAGTGTGTGAGTCCATGATAAAAAATCTTGTTTTTCTTTTTAACCATGCAGGTTTTAGCCCAATATCACCAATTAGTGCTTTTTTATAATCATTAATTGTATACCATGCTGATTAATTGTATAAATGTTTCGTCCTTGCTTCAAAATGTATCTTAGTTTGACACAAACTTCATTGTACGATGAAGGCGTTTCTATTTACATAATGAAAAAGAGTAAAGTGCAATACGTTGCTCCCATAAATCAAGTGCTTTACATTGGCCTCCAGGAGCGCATCCACCAAGTCTAAGTGGATTAAATGAGTGATTTTATAAAGAGCTTCTGATTTCTTGGGAGGATAAAGAGACACAACAGATTTATTAGCTAAGCTAAGGAGAGTAACGCTTAAATGCAAACAGCAGCACTGTCTAATTTAGCATTGTCCTACCACTAACTAAAACAAACCTAAAAACCCTTATAAGTCATTTGTTGCAGTTGTAGTATACCTTTTTATATACCTTGCTTCATACTTCTGGTCCAGTGGTGAGCAGACTGGACTCCTGTTCCTGCTGAACTGAGCCAGTGGTTCTATAGGACTGATTATCAGCTCAGTAGGCACAAGAATCCCAGCCCAAAGGTCCTTCTCTTCTACTAGTGAAAATTTTACCCACGCCCTTTTTTCACATAAAAAAAAAAAAACAACCTAGGACAGAATGTCAAAAATGTACTTGTGTCGTTTGGAAGATCTCTGCAGCATCAGCTGTGCAGGATGGTCGTCTCTGTCTGAGATTACTGCAGCAATACTTGCATAAAAGGCCTGCAAGACTATTTTGGTTTCTGATCATAAAAATGCTAAATTAATTTATGATAAATTCATCTCAGTCACATCCCACCACCATCTGTGATGAACATGGATGTATATTTCATCACTTAAAACTACAGAAGTTTCCGACGCATTCTTTGAAAATGAATTCCAATACAGCAGCTCTTTGAAAATGACTTGGCTTTAAAGAGACAATCAGTCTAGTTAAACATGCATGAAGAGAAGATGTGGGTGTTGTGGGGCGAATAACTTTATTTTTGGGGCTTTGTACAATGTTGCTTTATCCTTTGATGTGCGGAGAACCATTTCCCTCCCATTAGAGTGTAATAAATCACCTTTTAGATACAGGCTCTGATGGCAATTCCTCTCTTTTACAGGCCTTTGATGGTCATTACTCTTTTAACAGGCCCTAAATATAGGTCTAAAAATGGCAGGCTCCACATGGCTCTCATTTTTAATTCACACATCTGTCCTCGTTTAGTCGCCATTTTGTCGCTGTGAATACAGAGAGCTGTAAAAACCTCCTTGCAGCACATATTCTAACAAAAGTTTTCAAATTCATTTTCAGCCATCTGTCGTTGTTTTGATTAGGGAGCTGAACAGTATAGATTTGCATTACAATGAGTTGATTCAGGCAGCTCATGCATATGTTACTGCGGGTCAGGGTTTTAAAGGTTTCGGACACTTTGCACACAGTACAGCTGCAGATATCTGTAGCTTATGTGTTTACTGAGTGGCTCATTTAGCTGGAATGAGATTTTCTTACATGAGTTTGGTAAGGCGATGCAATTAAAAATGGTTTTGAAAGACTTTCAAAACAGATCTTTATGAAAATGTGAAGCAGACTTATTGATCATTGTGTTGATTTAGGGAGCGAGGAAAATCCAAGCTTGCATGATAAACCAGACTGCTGCTTTACATGTGCTGCTTTTGTCTTAAAGCTAAACAAGTTTACGTCTTCCCTGCTGTGCTTGACACTGTGCACGTAACTGAGTAAGCCTTTGGCTATTTCACGGGATTACAGCATTTTTTCTCCTGTCTGATACAAAGTAAAAGTGCTGTGGCGCATTAAATCCACATTATACAAACATCCATCCATTTTCTACCGCTTCGTCCCAAACGGGGTCGCAGGACAAACATCTAAATGGTCCAACAAAATTAAAGTGACATGAAAGAACCTTGAAATTGTTATCAAGATGCCTCAGTCTTGTGAGAACTTGCCTGCTTTAAGCGTTTCTGAATCTTGACTACCCCCCCCAGGCTCAGATTAGTTCAGAAATCAATACATATCAGCCAGGGATTGTCTGAGCCAAACTTCTCACCTCCATTTCATGTTAAAACTTCTCAGGCACTCCAAGACTTTTTGAGAAGATTTTTAAGAAGCGATTTTATGTTAGTCATGAAATCTTTTTTATTTAAACGGGTTATTCACTGCAACATAACTTGACTGCTAAATTATAAGAACGGTCTGACAGAAAGTTTGAGTAGGGGAGCAAGTCAATTTATTTTTAGTGTTTTAACTATTTAGTATTTTAAATGGAACTTTTTGGGCTCGCTATGGGTCCAGTTCCAAAGATATGCCTGGCTTTTTTATTTGTACTTGCAAACAAACAAAAATAAGGCCAAAGATAAGAAGGTCTTAGTTATTCTTCAGAACAACATCAGCTTTTTTATATAATTCATATAGGATGAATAAAAAGATTTAAATTTACATAAATTTGCAAAGGAAAAACACTTTTCTGACTTGTTTTAATCTGTAGTAAATAAACAGTGACTTCTTCAACTCATTGATTTATGTAAAGTTTTAACTATGTAAAATGTAAATAAAAACAAATCGCGGGAAAACGTTTGTTAATTTATATTGAACTGATAACCGTGATAACCAATGGTATATGCAAAAGCTTTATATGAACAACTCCCTGAAACACAGCTGGCTTCTCTGGGCTTGAGGTCATCATAGATGATGACCTCGCCATGACTTCAGCGAAACAACGTCGTGCTACATTCTGCATGTGGAGCAACAGCAAAGCTTTGCAGTAAAAGAGTAATGAGTTGATGCAAAGTTTAAAAGAGTGCTGGGGTCTAAACTTCTAATGATCAAAACCATGAATGTCGTGTCCTCCAGATAATAAAAATAAAATAACTATCTGTTAATGCTGAAAGGTACATACAGGTTTTGGAGCAACATATGCTGTCATTTAATCCACTTCTTTTACAGAGATGCCCATTTATCTCACCCAGACCATGTCAAGCCACATTCTACGAGTGGTACAACGGCACTAGTACAAAGTACAGGTGATATAACGCAGAGGTAAACATGGCAAAACAAAATGAAAACTAAATGTCTTTGTAGTAAATTCTGCTGATTATTGGTTAATCATATTGTTTTTTGTTACATATTACAGAACAATCCAGTTTATTTGGAATTGGGGTTGTATGTCCAATAGTCATGCTAGGTTTACACGTGCCTCCTCTGCTGCAAAGCTGCTGCTGATTTAAAGAAAATGTTGACCCTAAATGATGCTTAATAACTTCCACCCCATGCCTAACTCATCAAGCAAAGAGTTCACTAAGAGACCACATCGTTCTCAAACCAAATTCAAGCTTAACAAATAAATACAC
>JBAMIG010000012.1:9139032-9151541 GCA_037177335.1 Kiunga ballochi
ACACACACACACACACTCACACGATGGGTTCAGGAAGGAATGTGCAGCATAGGTAGCCAAGTGACTGGAGTGTGGATGGCTCGCTGGGGCAGATGGGATCAGGATCTATTCAGCACAGAGCTTTCTTTTCCAGGCGCCATCTCAGACCACAGGATCGTTTATTAGATAAAGTCTTGATATAGAGAAATATAAACAAACCCAAACATCAGTAATTACCCCGAAGCGTCTCTGAAACCTTCTGGGCTGCATTTTAAGCACATCACTCGTCTGCCATCAGGCATCTTGTAGCAAGCACACAGAAGATAACTAAATTCATATTTATCTCTAGTGAGCTGAGACGAAATTGATCTGAAGTTGGAAATGGGGTCGAGAAATGAACCAGCAAAAGGAAAAATAAAATCTGACTTTCAGTGTGAGTGCATACATGCTGGGAGCAGAAAAGGGAAGAGAAAACAAAGCTGGACACACAATATGTGAAGCATGAAGATGAGGCTTCACCTACAGCGTTACAAGATCATTTCCTCCACCACTCTGCGTGCTGATTGGTCCATTTCTTCTTGGACTAATGAGAGGCAGCGACGTGCCAGAGCCTGCTGCTCAGGATCCTCCTGAACCATTAGCTCCCCGTACAGATACACACCCATAGCCTGCAACACACATGCAAAACAGTCTTTCTGCCAGTGTTGTAAATGTTACCATCACACAAATGCAGATAAGTGTTGCATGTATTTTACCTGATCATGAACCAGAAAGTGCTCGACATCGGCATAACCCGGAGTAAATGCGTACTTGACCACCAGCTCACACCAGCGATGTCGAACCTGGACACAAACATTATAAAAAATTCTCACCGTTTCATCCAGAACAGGTTTAACTCATCCTACACTTCCATCTTTAAAAGCCAGGTTTGTTTCTCCTAACTGTGTGTGTTCCCAGTGTGTGTACAGGTGCATTTTACTGTAAGTGTGTGTGAAAGCTAATGCCTGGCCTTTCTCCCAGAGGATCAATAGGAGCTCTGTTGCCGCGGTTACAGCAGAGATCAGAGACTGGCTCTGTCCCTGCCACAACTGTGCACGCATCATCCTTCATCATCTGCTCTGAGTGTACATGTTAGCGTGTGTGTCCATCTATGTGTGTGTATGGATGTACTCTCGTGGAAGAAGAAGACAGGATGATAAAAGAGACAAAGGAGAGATAAAACATTTTAGATTTAAAAAAAAAATCTTTTAAAACATCGTCACTCGTTGAAAGCCTGACGTTTTCCCTTGGCTGTTTGTTTCGTGGGTGTTTCAGTCTTTACCGTCTCCATACACGCTTGATAATAAACTAGTCCTTCAGAGAGTTTTGTGTCCAAGTGTGGGGGATTTAGTGATTGATATCATGTCAACAGTTTAAGCTTTCGGCAAAGTAAATGGGCAGGTATTCATTTTCAGATGATTTCTTTCTGAAAGGAGAAGAAGCTTCTATTAAAGGATAAATTCTCTTAGTCTAAGTAAGTTTGTAACCGTTTTAGAGACAAAGCAATGCTGAGTGTTTAAATTATATCTGCAACCCAGTAAACAACAAAAATGTCAATTCAAGTCAAAAGTGCTTTCATGTCCATATATGGTCAGCTTTATTCAGTAACTATCCCAAAGCAGACAAATGTTCAGAAAGCAGTTAAAGTGTAATGGCACTCCACCTCCATCCTTATGGGAATAAGGAGAGAATGAGTGTGTTGTGTTCATAGAACTTTGCACACAACTCTGTACAGTATGTGGACCCTCTAGTGCCAGCCTTGCCCTTCTGGCCTGCATGGCCCCAGCAGCTGTTCCCTGCACTGGGTTACATTCCTGGGGAGAGCCCTGGGGCAGAGCAGCTGTCTGGTGCCCCCCCCCACAAACACACACACACACACACACTTTATTTTACTATGTTTCCTCTCGCAGGGCCTCACTCTCTACAGCGCATGCAATTACACAGTGACATTCTTTCATTTATTACTGCACCATTGACCCGCCTTCTCTCTCCTCAACCACCAATTTTAACACACACAAGTGCCGCAACTGTTACTCAAGTACTCTGTGTGTGCGCAAGCGTGTGTGTGTGTGTGTGTGTCATAACATACCAGCTTCCTAATTTCATATAAGCTAATTCACAAAAGCAAAACATGCAAAATACAAGAACAGTATCATGTTTGAAACAGATTTTTGGAAGATTTTATGGCTTGTTGGACTGTGTCAAAAAGTAAAATGAGGAGAAAAAGCTGTTTTTAAACCTTTAGGCAGGAACAGGCTCTATCTGGGCTCTACAGTCTGTAGACAGGAGAGAGAGATCTAAATGTACCAGTCGGATATAAAACCATCTTCATCATACTGTTCAGGTTCCATTGGAAGTCTGAAGAGCTTCAACCAGTTGAGGCATGGACACCTCTGGTGGCGTGTTGTAGTGTCTGGTTTAAGGACATTGGCAACAAATCTTTTGGGTGGGTTCTGCAGATCAGGCTTGTTAAGACACATCTGCATGAATGCTCGATAAGATTGGAATCTGGGGAGTTTGGAGACTCCATTTAATGCTTTGGATGTTTTGTTTCTTCAGGCTTTCTTGGGTAGTTTTTGTTGTTTGGTGTTCTGGTGGAGGAAAAGAGGAGTTTGTAGCAATGTTTATATAAGCAGTTCTAAGGTTTCCCAGCAGTTATTTGCTTCAGCTTACTGTAGTTTATATAATTTAGCTCATTTCTGTTTTCTTAATTTATTTGCCCACTGGTAATTATTAAGCCTCGACGGTTCAGCATTGCCTCCTTAAGAAGAGATCAAGTTTTTTTTTGCTCCTTTTAGGAGCTGCTAGGTTTCAATCTAATACAAACTCCTGATGCCCTTAAAATGTCTGCTTTAAATACCACGTTAAAGTTGAATTTACTTTTTAGTTCTTTCACAGTCAGCACTGAATATAATTCATTCCAGGATGTTTATTATTGGATGCTGAGCTGCTGGATAAGAGGTTTTGCTTTGAGTCACTGTATTACTAACAGGCTTTCAGGAATCATGTAAGCCAGTCATGGCTTTCTAAAAAGATTCAATTTTCTTTGAGGTAACCACTGAAGGGAAACAGGCTGAGCTGCATTCACTTCTGTATTCATCCAAGGTTTTTTTTTTGTAAACAGATCAATTATCAATCACCTAAAAAAAAGGTGGTGCCACACAAAGCAGAACTGAGTGGTGAAATAAGGATGAAAACAAGCTCCAGGGAGAAGGAAAAATGACCACATTTCTAAGGAGGGAAAAACGGGATTAACCTCTGAATGAGATTACTAACATTAGAACTGGACCATTGCCTTTAGAAAGGTATGTGAAGGTGAGTGGGTGTTTGTGTAAGTGTGTGTTTTTCCATGCGGGACTACGTGAATAATGATTCTTGTGTATTTTTAGCAAACACTGGATGTTTTTTTTCTCCTGGTATTTGCAGGTGAGAATCGACTTTCTTCTTCCAGGAAAGCTGTGGAAAGAGGTCTAAATCTAAAGCTAGAGTCAAGGCCAAAAACCGGAGCAGCGTCACTTTGTGATCGAAAGGTCAATTACTAAAGAAATCCTGCTCATTAAATTGTTACAAATATTAATGATACATACTTGCATTACTTGATTAAGTAGCCAAACTGTGAGATTTACCTCAAAATATTTAAGAGCAGCTTCAAGTGTCTGGATTCAATATAGAAACTACTCGACTGATTTTACACAACAGAACATCTGAGCCCCATTATATGCATTACTGCCCCAACAAAACAGCTCATTAAATTAATAGGAACTTGTAAAAACTTAAATATGTATCAATTTTTTCTTTTCAAGAAAGGCCCTGTGTTAACGATGGAGGTTAGCTAGACGGTTTACAGGCTCTGATACAGCCGTGTTTTCACACTTCTGCTCCTGTACTCAGAGGAAGCGCCCTACAGTATAGAAGTCTGAAGGAGCTCGTACACATACAGAGCACAAACATAAAAACACATGCACAAACATTGTTTATAGTACCAATAAAGAATTTTGTTCAGTACTAAATCATGAAGCTAATACTTGTGGGATTGAGTCAGTGGTAAAGAACCGAGGGGCTGTTAGGCAAAATTTACTGCGCATCACTAAGTGCTCTGCTTTGGGATTAAAACGGTGAGAAAACTTTCAACTTTTTATGACAAGGGGAGATTGTATAGCTTGTTTATACGTGCAAACTTGTCTGAGTGTGCGTGTGTTCTGTGTGAGGTCTTACCTCGGCGTCGTGCTCCTGCAGACTGTAGGTTCTCTGCAGAGCGCGCATTGATGCTGCAGTCAGCTCCGATTCTTCTAGCAGAAGTTCCAAAAGCATCACGAGTTGATCTGACGCCAACTAAGGACACAAAATCCTTTCTATTAATGCAAGCGCCTTCATAAAAACACGGAGACACTTTAATAAACATCATGTCCAATATATAAATAAGATGTATTAATTGCACCCTCCATTCACAAACAGCTTCAAACAAAGTTACCCGGAGCAGCAAACTCATTTATATACTGGATATTGCTGAACCACTCATAAGCATATTTACATTATTTCCTGCAAGTTTCATTTTATTTTCTAGGCTGCGACTGCCTTGATGGGAAAAAAATCACATCAGTAGAAATCCTACAATTAATGTAGCTGCTGAAACAGGTGGTGCAATATAAAGCAGCTGAGATGTTATTAAATAAACATGGAAAATGAGGTGATTGTTGTACCCTCGGGAAATATTTCAATTATCAGCAAAAAGAAGATGAATGAAAGGTTAGGATTTAAATGAAGGCCAGGGATGGGAAGGGAACAAATATATGAAGCAGTTAAAAAAAAAACATAGAAAAGACCTGTTCAGGAACACGCAGCCAGAAAAGATGCTTTTCAGATCTATTGTTTTTATAACAGCAATAAAATCCTCCACTGCAACGTCAGAGATTTTCTTTAGAAACTATTTGATGCTGGATCTTTCTTCCAAACACAGATTGTCTTTTTAAAAAAAGCAGACCTGATGAAATCGGCGCATTTTGTCCTGATGACTAACTTCTTCAGAGACAAGTATTCTGACAATCCATGTGAGCAGGGACATGAGAGGACGCTTCCTCCTCTGGGGACAGCCGTGCCCAGCCTTGCCTCTCTCTGTTGGATACACCCAACATATCCAGCAACACTTTATTTCTGCTCCCAGCCTGGGAAGCAATTAATGGCTGGAGGTCCCATAGAGACTGATGTGAAAATGAGTATGAATTGTGTGTGTGTGTTTGTGTGTGTGTGTGACTTAGTGAAGCAGGGTGCAAAGGAAAGAGTGAGGACAAGCACAGCTTTCCTTCTATGCAGGTAAACACAGCCATTACATTTGAATGTAATGAATAGCTTCTTTTTTTTTTTTTTGCTGAGCAAATTTGTTAATCAAAGCGGCTTGAAAATACTTGACCAAAACTTTTGGCCACAAGAGTTAAGGAATAGCATCCAGACTTGGCCAAAAGTCACACCAAAACACTACTACCCCTGCTGCTACACACACAAATACTGATGATCATCTAGTTCTATGGAACATCTGATATCCCGCCTTTCCTTCAGCTTCTATTGACTCTCCTCTCTGAATACCTCCTCCCTCCATTTTGTGAACACTGAGTGTTTTCTGGAGTGGTGTCTCCATCTCCAAAGAGACTCTTTGGGGCCCACCCATGATCCCTCTCACTCTGCAACCCTTTGAAAAGTGAGGAGTCCACAGTAATAAACACTGCTTTCTCTCTCTCTGTCTCTCTCTCTCTCACACACACACACACACAGCATCCCTCTGCTGTGCATGTGAGGTCCTGTTTTGGCTGTATGTATTTATGTTGCTATGCTGGTAATCAATATGTCTGCACCAGTGTCTCCAAAAACAAATTCCTGGTCAATGATTGTACACTTGAAACCAATTCACATTGTTATTATTATCCTGACACACAGGCATGCACATACTGTACACATGCCAACAAACGGGGACATGATTGTCTCCCTCATCAACTGTAATGTCTCCATGGTACATTCACTGACAGTACAAACTGTGTTCTGTACTTAAAAAAAAAAAACACGCCACCAAGGATATTTACTAGAGCTCTAGATTAAAATTAAATAGAAATTCAGAAAAATACTGGATTTTCCACCTCTTTATATAAAAATTACATTTATTCTCAGGATTTTATGCACCTATTTTCAGTACCTGCTTACTACCTTGCAGGGTTAGGGGGCAAGATCCATTCCCAGCTGCAAGACAAGAGGCAGGGTAGAAGGTTACCAGTCCATTACAGGGACAACACATAAAGACAACCAACTACACAGAACCACTCCTTCCGAGGGAACATTAAGAATCATTAACTGAGAAATGGGCATGTTAATAGACTATGGAAAGTTGGGAGTCAAAGTACCGGAGGAGAAATCACACATGCATCAGGAAAATCCTGCTTATTGGAGACTTTTGGTGATGTAAAAGGATGTATGGTTTACTTAGAGCTGTGGGGTACTCCATTAGGTCCCTCCCCAATCCAAATTCAAGTGGCTTGGTCCTCATGCACCACCCAGCTACAAGCTGCAAGATGATCAACTCTGCTCTATGATCAGACTGAAAATGAAACATGCAAAGTGTCCACAGGCTGCTCCTGTCCTGGCTTACTGGCAGATGCAGATGTTAATGGACAAAATATGGAAAAAGGTAAAAGTACAGTAATATGTTCTTGACTCCAAGAGAACAACCAAAGCTTTTAGATAAAGCACTAAAACTTCAGTCTGTTCAGTTTGGCCAGGGATGATTTTTTTTGTTTTTTTCCTACTATTTTAAATTGATTTTATTTTAAATTAAAATTTAACACTACTAGCGCCTGTGTGTATTTTATGTGTGTGTGTGTATATATATATATATATATATCAAGATGGAAGATCGGGCCACTTCATCATCCATATATTGAATTGAGCTTTACAACATCCTCTGGGAAATATGTTGCTGAAACGTCCCTCTACATACTGACCTCTAAACCTCTACAGAACAATTGCGTATGCACACAGTTAGACACATGCACTCTTGTGGACATTCATGCACAAATACAGATTGTTTGCTTAAGTGAGATTGACAGCTCAATGAAACTTCGCCTTTTCTATAGTAAACATTTAAAAAGATTCCCACATCAGGCTATAAATAAAGTGTGTGTGTGTGTGTGTGTATTTCCAATCTAACGAAATCTTTAAAGTGATGTACAAGTGATGTACAAAACCTTTTTGTGGGGTAAGCAGTCATATTTTGCAGGTATATGTTTATTTCTCAAAACAAGTGGACGTGTAAAGGACTTGAGTTCTTAATGATGTGTTCAAGAAACACAAAAACAGCTTTAAAAACACAAAAAGACAAAGCCTGGTGATACTTTTCACCACACAGGCTGCAATGAAAACTGAGTTGCTTTTGACTCCATTGCGTCATCTTCTTTTAACAGTGTCAAAGAATTAAAAGGGTTGTCCAAATTCAAATTTACAAAGTATTTCCATGGAAACGGCACTTAGCAACATTTTTACACAGTAAGCTTAAAAGAAGACAGTTTTCCTTTTTTGAATGCACTGTCTTTATAAGAAATTAATTTAAAGAGTGATCTAAAGCTCTCACCTGTAACAAGGTGACAGTCTCTGCTGTCTTTAGTTGACATTACAAAGGTCAAAGATCATCTTATAAAGTCAATCTATCAAAGCACTGCACCATGGGCCCCCAGTATACCCTAAAATATTATTGCATCATACCACATTTCTGCTTAACTGGGACTGAACAAGGCTTATATCACTGGATTTTTGTCAGAGATTCATAAATTGTTCTGATTGAAACCTAAAAATATGAAACCCATTTGTGAAAGATGGTAAGAAATATAAAAGAAATGTATTTAAAAAAGGCATAAAAAATAAAAATATCAATACAAGACAAGAAGCAACCGCAAAATAGGATAAAACTCAACCAATGTGTAAATTTACTGTAAAATAATGACAAATTTCCCCCAAGGATAAAGGCTGCAGTATGAATCATGAGACCCTATGAATCACATTTTTTACTTATTCCATTATATAGTAAAGTTTGACTAGAACTGACTGGGCTTTAAAAGAATACAGATGTACTGGTAATACCAACCCCTTTCTCTGCACCACTGGGGAAAATATCCTTCTGCAGTAACACAGCATTAAGGGGGTTGGAGACATTGACTAACTGTGACATTATAAAACCAAACTGTGATTTCTGAGAGGCCATTGAATCGCGTGTGCATGTGTGCGTGTTGCCATTGAGTCGCTCGACTGCCTTTTATTTCTGTCTGACCACAGGCTCGTAAAAACACATTCTGGCACCAGCAGCTAAAGGCCTCAGCCCACGCCTCAGGTGCTAAGGTTTCACTCTTTCTTTCCCTGAAAATCCCTCCCTTTCTCTCTTCCATTGCCTCTGTCTCCAGGACTGTCTGTTACCCGTCTCCATACCAACTCCCTTTCACTCCCTCTTTCAATGCCGCAAACTCTTGTCTGGATCCTGCAATTAACCCCCCTTGCTTCCTTCGTGTCCTTCCTTTCTTTCTTTATTTTGCACTTGTTTTGAGGGGCCAAGCATCGATCTGTCCAAACTGCAGTGGCACATCCAGGTCTCGAGGAGAGGATATGACAACAAAAACACTTAATTAATAAAGCTGCAAAAGTGTGATGTGCAAACAGAGAGAAGCAGCAGGAATGAAACAATTAATCAAGGAAAAACAAAAAGGTATGAGGTAAACTTTCCATTTAAAGGAATAATAAATCCCTAAAATGCTTTTACAGTTTTAACTCGAGCTTCATCCTGTGTGCAGCAAAGTAAAGAGTTGATTTAATTTAACGATCATATGTCACATGTTAGCAGGAGGCCCATCTCAGCTGTAATATGTGCTCTCAGAGACATGTGTGGGAGACTTTAGCCAAAGATAAGGCAGTAATGAGAGGAATCTATAGATACAGTGGGTGGCTATGGAGAAAAATGAGTTCATTCACTGTGAAGACATGATACAGCAATCTATTGGGTTCATATGGTAAAAGAGAAACTGCCTGCTGACACTGGATTTGTAAACCCATTTTGGGTAATGGGTTGGAACACAAATAGCAATACAGGAGATACCGAAAGGTCATATGAGTCACATGCTGCTCTTTCAACTTGTGCAACCGAGCTGCATGTTGTTCTACCGTTTTCTCACACCTGCCTTTGCTGCCGGTCTGCACTGATCTCAGAGCTGCTCTCACACAGATGACCTATGTGATGACCGGCAGCTCTGACTGTCTATCTGTAATTTAATCATTAATGCTGCACTTTCGTTGCTTTTTCGATTTAACAGCTGCAGTAATCAACAACCACAGCGGCTACAGATAACAGAATAACAGAATAGCGCTGTGCATTTGCATGTGTTTGTTTATCTGACTACTGCAATCAGTCTTCAGCCTAATCAGGAATCAAAGCATAGAGAGAGATAAAAAAAATCATGTTAAAAGAAAAGAAAAAAGAAAGTAAAATAGCAGAAACTTAGATTTAGAAGTTTGGCTCTTGCAACACTGTCTGTCAGGATCTATTGTGTCATTAATGCATTGCGTGCTGAAAACAGGCCAATTGTCAGTCAGCGTTTACCAGCAGGAGTATAATGGGAACAAATACTAACAGTATGATAAATACAATGCAAGTCATCAGAGCCCATTTAGAAAACAATCACTCTTGAGTTCCTATTTCATACTGTTACCTAATTACAGTGACTTAGTATGGGTTCTTCTCCCTATATCTCTCATATTTGTCCATGCGTGCTTCTGCGTTTGTTTAATCAGCTGCAGGTTGTCAGGATGGGTTTACCCAAGTAGCTGCTTTCCTCCAACCCATATTCCCCCTTGGCCTTCAAGTTAAAATCTCTAAAGCAACCCCAAAGCAGTGTGCGGGTCACACCGGGTTGAAAGTCACAGGTTAAGCCGGAAAAGAGCACACAGTGACCCTTGCAGTGGAGAAGGTGAAATAGACTGGACAAGACAAAGATAAATATGAAGAAAAAGCAAAGCAAAATGCACAAAGCTGAACTTTTAGCTGGCATGTGTGACGCATGTGCTTGTGTGCTGCTGATCAGATTGCTTTTCTTCTCCACACGAAGACTTTTCTCTTTATAAATTCACAAAAGGTGGGGAATTTGGTGTGTAAAATACTATGTTCCTATAACTTGGCATAAATCATGAAGGCAATTAGCATGTTTTCTCTCCTACTCATCTGCGCTCTGACTCATGTTCATTCACACATACACACACCTCCAAAACAAGAAGTTTAATTAATCTCTGGCACTTTGCGCTTTGACGCAAGCTGTAAATCTGACTGTCTCCAGTGGATACCTCCCTCGCCTCCCTTTGACCACTTTTCCTCCTACTCTTCCTCCCGCAATCTGTTCCCTTCCCCCCAAAAAAGAGGCAACTCCTCAAACACAAGCGCATTTTTGATTGGCCTCAAGTGAATATTTTCACCTTTCCCTTTCATTTTGCAAAACATCTTTGACCCACAGGACAGCGCTGCTCGCTCATTACTACATGGAAAACTGCACCCAAAGTTTTTCCTCTCATTGAAATACCAGCACATATAATGAACCTCCCTTAATTTTAAATAAGTCTGATACCAAAACTGATCCGTTGTAGGGTTTGAACCTTAGGGGCTTAGGGGCAACTGTGCTCCTGCACCAGCCATAGGTCTTTGAAGAGTGAGGCCTTTGAAACGGATATGGAACAAAAGACCTGTTGTTTGTCTGTGAGTGAAAAATGTGTAGTGTGTGGACTCCAGTGGCACATCCAAACAGCTAGATGCCAGCTAAGACGAATTTGTTATGAATTAGTTATGAAGTTATGAATTACTTTCTTTGAAAAGACAAAGAGTTGTTTCAATAATATATATTTTACTGTTTTAAAAACATCCTTTTAATGATTATTTATTAATCACATTGTTAGCTCTTAGATTACTAAAAAGCAACAAATAATTTTATTATTAATATTTTAGCATCGTTAGCATTATTTGCTCTGCCAATGTGGGTTATGTTTCGCAGTTTTCGTCTGTTTGTTTGTCTGTTAGCAACATTACTCAAAAAGTTGTAGATGGATTGTGATTACATTTTCAGGCTATATTGGGAGGGTCACTGGGAACAAAATATTACATCTTGGTGGAGATCCGGAAAAGATCCTGGATTCTGGATCACTTTGAAATTTTCAGTAACATTATAGTGCTGCTTGGTGGAGGTCTGCGCTCTCAGAGCTCAGCTTTTCTAGTTATTACTGCAGCATCTCTTCAAAAACACAGACGATCTGTGTTCATCTGAGACCACCAGACTTATTCATGACCATGACTTAAACCAGGTGGGCCCAAATCCAGTCCTTGAGATCAACCATCCTGCTACATTTAGACGCACTATTTCTCCAACACACCTCAAGCTAATACCTGAGTTCCACCGTATGCTTGTCATCCAGCTCTGCAGAGGTCTGGGAATGATTCAGGCGAACAATGGTTGCATCCCTGACTTAAAGCAACACAACACAACTTATTTTTGATTGGTCCACTGGTCCTCAGTAGATTGTACACACTAGAGAAAGTATTTAAAGAAAATACTGGCATTTATATCTAAAATCAACAGCATGAGAGAATTATACCAATCTGTGCAGTGAAATCACTTCTTCCTCATTTATTTTAAGCTTTCCAGACAAAAAAGGGCAGAAAAGGACACTAAAAAAATAACCAATATTTCAGTACCACATTTTGTTTGTTGTATTCGGATCCTGGGAGAATAAGAGAAGTCTGAGGTTTTGGTTTATTAAAAATAAATGAATAAATTAACAAAACCTCATTTAAGGGTTGGCAGGCACTGATTTAATCAGTGTTGGGTACTTCATTATATTAAGTAAAGGTGTTAATAACCTGACAGATGCACACATAAAATGAAGACTAAAACATTTTATCTGCTCATGCAGCTGAATCCAACTGTCATTTCATAGCAGCAAGGATTATAAATGTCAGTACAAATTGAACACACACACACACACACACACAAAAAGCATGCACAGACAGTGCACAAACAGGTGGTAAAGATTCTCTTATTCAAGATATGTTTAGTGAGATGGCAATGATAATAGGGGTAAAACACAAACATGCACCTGCAATGACCTCCAGTGTGGAGCGATAGCATCTACTGCTGTTGAAAGATACACTGACAAAAGAGAGATAGAGCCCTACTGGAGAGAAAACACAGATGGAATGACTCGAGCAGACAGAGTCAAATGCAGAGAGGGAGTGGTGGCAAAAGACAAAAAGAGGAAGAAAAGACAGCGGAGAAGCGCTAACATAGACCGAAAGGTCATATTCAGGAGGAGAATCCTGCAGCCAGCCCAAACTCTTATTGTTTGTCTTTCTGCATGTGTGTGAGCTGTGATAATATGTTTGACACTCTGCTTATAGTTGTACATTTGTGTGTGTGTGTGTGTGTGTGTGTGTG
>JBAMIG010000012.1:9193367-9204054 GCA_037177335.1 Kiunga ballochi
TATATAAATAATGGAACACCCTGAAAAGCAAGGTTTGAACATAGTAGTAGATTTTGAGAACAAGGATATAAAAAAAGAAAATTTGTTTTTAAAAAAAGTTGGAAAAGGAGTAGAAGCAGTGACAAAGAAGGACATTACTGATATTCTAGGCAGCACCGATGAAACAAAAAGTTGAAAGTTATTGAAAGGATCTAAAGCAGGAACAAGATGAAGATGAAGAAATCTAGATAGCAGGAATACCTACAGTGCAGCAAACTCTGAAGCAACACACTGGTCTTTACACTGCAAATAAAACATCACAAAACCATGCCCCAATGTGAAGCCGCGAGGCTACAAGCAACCTGAAATTCCCCTTAAAAATATATAAGACAGCAACCTACTGTCTGACTCGCTGACTCGATCTCCTTAATCCATTTCTCAAAATGCTCCCACTTGAATCCCCTTATGTAGTTTCTCCCACTTGAGATGGAAGCAAAAGATCTATAGACCACCTAACCAACAATGGCAACATTTAAAGTGTCCAGGATAAAACTTATTCTTAAACACTGGAGAGCCTTAAAAAATGGAGGGGAACAAAAATAGAGAAAAAAAATTTAAAAATATACAATAGATTTCACAATGACATAATAAATGGAGACAGGGGAAGTGTGAGGAAAAAAGCGAGGTTGGTGATTTATTTATCTGTTAAGACAGATTTATCTATTTAAGTTGGGTGTAATCTAGTCCTCCTTCACCTTTTTTGTAGGAATACCTATTGAGTAACAAACCAAAGTGCCAGCTTTCAAACTGAAACATCCTTTTATACCTAAGACATGCTCGCAGTATGCTGAGACTTCTGATGAGGAGATGACATGTGACTGAGCAACGTTTAGAGGGAGATCTGGTTAGAATCTCTAATTCAGAAAGAATTTTAATGAGGAAGATCTCCACAGAGCAGATTGAGACAAAGTAAGGGAGTTTTCACATATGAAGGATGTCATAAATCATGAATCCCAGAGCATTTCAGCCCCCCCTTGTTTGAAAACAAGTGTGTAAGTGTGAACAATCAAAAACTGGAAACCTCAGAAGAAGTATCACACAGCTATCGCCGCTCTCATTTGGGTCATTCACAGATGCATCAGGCTGTAATTAAAGTAAACGAAGCTCTAAAGGTTCTTTGTCATGAAACACTGATCCGCAATTTTAATAACAGCTAGTTAGTATTCTATGAAGCAGATATTCAGAAATGAAAAAAATATCTGTCCAAAACAGACATTAATAAGACAATTACACACACAACTTAAATTGGGCAGCATTACAAGCCCCGTACATCTATCATGTCTCTGTTACGATGGAAAGACAGAACAAGATGAGCTAGTTGGCTCTGCTGATAGATTTAAGTATAAAAAGAACTTTGATGAAACAACCAATGAACAAAAAGTGATTTGCACAGTCTACAAGAAAATTCACTTTCACTCAGGCTGTTCAAACTTAAAGTAGCATAGCATCGCACCTTTGAGTTGAACAAGTGACTTAAATTGATACAGCAATGTAAAATTGGGCATAATTGCAAATGGTGATTGATCATAATTACTACATTTGTGAGCCATAATTAAACTGATTACAATTTTAATCATTTTACAACCTTAATATTAAAGTTCCCATTTTGTCCAAAGTGCTTGTGTTGACCTTCTACATGAATGTTAAAATACATGCATGTCATTGCTACATCCTACTTGGACTACAAAACCCCCCAGAAACCTCTTGATACCACAACCATATCTCTTATTAGTGTTATCTCACAAATTTAATACAAAATAATCATTGAAGTGGAGTTCAGGTGTTCACTCTGACATACAAAAACAACAGAAGTGTCCTCACCTGGCCATGCCCAGACTAGAGAACCCTGCTGGGACGATAAGAACATCTAAGCGAGGAAAGGGATGCACACCCAGAACAGCATGAGCTGCAGCCAAACACCGTGGTAACAGCTTCAGAACTCCCTGCAGCAAAAGCAGAAAAAAAACACAATTAATATTAATAATATTAACATAATCTTAATAAATTTTAAACAGTTTACTTCAATTTGAAGTTTGCGTATAACATAGAGAGGATAAAAACCTGTTTATATGCTTTATTGTATCCATCACTCACTGTTTTTAAGATTTTTTTAACTCTGGTATTGCAGAGTGCACATTAAAAGCACAGAGAATCTTTCTTGTCCTCACAAGAATAGCTTGATCCTTGTAGCAGTCTGCAGAGGATATTGGTGGAAAACCTCTGACACGATGACACAAACATTAACCATGCTAACCATCTCTTCTAATCTTACAAAATCTAATTAGCCGAGGTCTCAGTAGCTTGTTGTCAGAACTCCACCTGGGCCTTCTGCAGCAGGCAGACAGGGCTAAATACACGGTGTGGAATCACCCGCTGGGACCAAGCCGACCGCTCAGTAAACCGGCAAGGGTAGTCACCATGGGAACAAGAGATGCCGTCATCTACCATGCCTGAATAATCAGTTATGGAGAGCTTCTCATCCTCCAGGGAAGAGTGACAGAATGCAGAGTCTGAGCTGGTGGTCTGGTCTCTGCTGTTGTAGATTAAAACAGGGCAGAAAAGTTTTAAGAAAGGTTAAAAATGATCATTTCATCATTTATTATTTTATTATTGAAAGAATATACTCAGCTTTTGTGTGTGTTCTTTTCTTGAGTTGAAAAAACAAATCCCTCTTTATTAAGCAAGGGAATGACAGCAGAGAGAATATGGAATATATACACTACATCAAAAGGCAAACCACAGCTATTTCAAAATATCCAAGTGTGGACATACAATCTCATTCACATAATCCAATATCCAGCCCCAACTCCATCCTCATCATCACAACTGTTCCAAAGATGCCGGGTAAAGGCCAACTTTCCTTCCAGCCATTCATTGAAAATAAAGAGCTTCCTTGTACAGAGGTTGGAGATTCAAGGAGCAATGGTGGGGCTGCTGCTGTAGGAAAACGTGAGGGGAGGAGGAGGATTACTGGAAACCACTGGCAAACCTGCCAACCTCCTGGCCAGTGGAGAGGGAGACCCAAGCACAACTCTGTCCAGCCCACACTGAAGTGGCCGTCTCTGAAACCCCAACCTGCATTTTATTTCCTGTACTCCTATAAAAAATGTATCCTGGCTTTACTTTTCCCTCCAGAGATACTGGCCAATAGACTAAATGTACTATGGAGAAAGCTTTAACATATTTGTCATAAAAAGCTAATTGTGCACTGAACCCTATCCATCACCCTAACTTCAACTGTACCATTTTTGGTCTGGTGAAAGGAAAGTTTTACCATGGAATGTTGTAGGGCCACATTTGGGTTAATAATAGTGTGGAGAGGAGGAGATCCTGCAAGAAGAAAAGGACACAGGAAAGCTAATAAAATACCTGCCAGTCTGGAGTGGAAAGCCCTTTACCACTTGACTCGAAGAGCTTCCAAGTCCAGACACAAGCTCGGTCTCTGTCCCTTCCTCATAAGCAGCTCTGAGTTGTGGAGTTTTGCCACAATAACAACTATCTTCAGCTTTGTTTTCCGACCCTGGAGGAATTTTCAGTGTGACGTGGCTCCAGTGGCCCACTGCCAAAGTGAAGGTAGACGCAGGCATGGGCATTGTGACGTAGTAATTCCAGATGAAAAAATCTGCCGAACAAATGAAGACGTTAAAAGGATTCAAATCTCAAAGGTAGCACAGTAGAAAGAAGACTGGCTGAACTTAGATCAGTCAGAAAAAAAATAACTCAAATATCAGGAAAATGTTACCTGACAGTTTAATTTATTTGTGTTCTTGTATTAAACTTTCAGAGCAGGGTGGGCATATCGATCCCACTAACATTAAACAAACTACTATGACAAAAAGTGGCAAGAAGTAATAAAAAATCTCCCACATCATTTAATGAAATATCTAAACATATGAGTAATTGACATTTATTCTTTAAAAATCTAATCTGCGCTTGAATCCATGGTTGTTGCAGTTCTCTGTCATCAGGTTTCTGGCTCTGATATGAAGATGACGCTATGATCCAACCCACACAGTTCTGACTGGTATGGGAGAAACAGATGTCAACACTACGTCTATGGGAAGTCCTGAACTCTATTAGGCAACATAAAGACGTTCTTGTTAAGCACAAATGTAAATATGACACCAAAGTTTAGTATCTATAACAAATTAGCTTAGGCCTTTTTTTTTTAATTGTCGTGTTAATTCTCCTAAATGCATCTAGGGCCATACTTTCCTAAAAGCACTTTGTTTCCTACCAACCAATCTGTTAATGTTGAGGTTTACTATTCCATTAAATGCACTTTCATTTTGAGCATTTAGTCATTCACATTATGCTCTAATGAAGGGTCTGCGTGTACAGAGTTTAATAGGCTGCATATGATGTAAGATGCACAATATTTAGATGCAATTATCACCTATACCAGTAACATCAATTTGAGTCATATTTTGTGTTTAAGCTTACGTGAGTCCCCGTCTTCAGTAGGAGCAGCCTGCTCCTCGCCACTCATCAAAACCACACACCCACTGGGGGCCTGCACCGTTGCCTGCCACGTTGACATGGCAACAGGCGGCTCCTGGCAGGGGAAGAGGGCTCGGTTGTTGATGGGAGAACCAGCGGTGTAAACACACACCCTGGAAAAGTAAACAATAGTAATTGACAAACAACTTTACTTTAGTGCCAACACACAGATACACGTACATACAGTATACATAAATAAAGTCCCTCTGTTTTCAGAAAACAGTAACATATCCTGGAGTTTGCTATTGTGAATAATTAATCTGATATTTTCTAACATGACTGCTATTCTAATTAAATGTAAATGACTGAAAACAAAAATCTTTTACTGCTTGTTTTAAAATCTATATGAGGGAATGCATGCAGTGTGAGGCGAACCTGTTGTCCTGGTCCATGGTCCATCTCACAGAGGCTCCCGTTGGTTTTGTTTTGTAGTAGATCTTAATAACAGGAGGAAATTCCTCAGGTGACATGACTCCCTTCTTCCTCACCTGCAGACTCCAGTGATCTCTAAGAAAATGCAGTGAGCTGCCATCTTTAGCAGCAGGGGCACGACTACACAGCGAGAAGAGCCGATGCTTCTGCCTCCACTTGGTAGAGGGCATGGAGAAAAGGTTCTGCATAAAAGCTGCTTGTGGGTTTGCTGAAATGCCTTCTGATTTCTTAGGTGTAGCCTCTGGGATGAGGCTGGATATGGCTGACACACAAGTGATGTCAACTTCTTCCACTTTTGAAACTTCGAGGTCACAGCAGTCCAGCACTAAGGTGAAATCACTAACACTGGTAGTTTTCCACAAATGTGAAGAGTGTATGATGTCGGCTACACCTTCAGTCTTGGATTCCCACGTAGCCTGTGCATCCTCTTGGTGTCTTTCTTTTCCAGCAAACATATTTACTTCCTTCTTGTTCAGTTTGGCTGTAGCTTCCCCCATTGCATCAAGCCTCTGACACGTAGATCCATCCTCAGTCTCTCCAGACTCAATCTGAACATCATCACCAGCCCCTGGTCGACTGTCAACCTCAGACTTAATCCTCACTCCAGAGGATGGTTCAAGGAACAGAATAATACTGCCACTGATGATCCTACTATCAAAATGAACCATCAGGTCCAACATATAATGCCTGACAAGTATATGGTTTGTATTGGCTCGGAGTGGAAGATCATCAGGGTTCATGTCGTTATCTGGCTCCATGTTACACCAATTAAACCAGCGTTGATCAGATGATGCCTAAATCAAAAGGCACTGTATTAGCAGTTTACTTTTCATACTATGTTTTAGTCTGTAGTTTCCATAACATAAGTAGGTTACAGACATAGCTAACAGTTATTACTTTACAGCTTTGGGCTGATGTATATAATTCTGACTATGTATAGTGAATTCATGCAAAATCAGGGAGGCAGGCTGGTTAACATTAACTCAAACATAAAAGCAAAAATTCCTCTGGTCAGAAATCCAACAAATGTTTCCAAACAGGAAAAGTATTGCATGATTCAATTTAATCAGTGTTAATGAGGCAGTATTAGCAAAACACATCAGTTCAGTGGAAGGAGGAGTACATCAAAACCTTCCAGCCCTATGTGAGAGCTGTCATAGTTCTACTATTTAGACTACTAATAGCATGTGGAAAGCTTGGCAGATGTCTAAGTGCCATCAATTCTATTCTATTCTATAGTCACAACTACAGTTACAACTCTGTGTAATTGCATGAAAGAAAAATTAGAGTAAAAGCTAAGAAAACATGGTTCATTTGGCATCATTCTAAATGGCTTTAATCTGTAATCAATAACTGTATAGACTATTTTAGAAGGCTGAATGTAGTTATCCTATGAAATGTTTAAAAAAAGATATGAAGTGTTAGCGTTTGTGTTCATTTACATATAGACTACAAATGACACATAGTGTAAATATGAACTAATTGAAACAGTGTAGTGGAATTTTGTGTTATATTATTAATGAAGTTATATGAGGAAACACAAAAGGTCAGTTAACTGCTATTAAAAGCCACCTGGCTATTGTAACAGTAGTCTTTTCGAGCTAATTTATAGACATAAACAAGCCATCAACCATCTAAAAGTAAGAAAACCCTTTTGGAGACTAGTGCGACCAAAAACTATTGGGGCCTTATTTATAAAGCTGTTGTACGTACAAAAAAAAAAGGCGTACGCTAATTATGGTGAGGATTTATAAAAATACGACTTTGTCCCAACCTCCAGGCAAATTATGACCAGAAATACGCACATCTGGAAAAACGGTAAACGGCGACAATAGCGGCAGACGAACGAAACCAATGTAAAATTTGAGATATTTGTGCAAAATTAAATATGAACTGTTATAAGTGTGACGCTGATATCACGAACATATCTGGATTTACAACAGAAATGTTTTTAATAATAACGTCAACTATGTTCAGTTTGTGAAATAAAGTCGGTCTACATGTTGTGAAGCCACTTCACACATAATCAGGTGTTAAGTATGCAGCCATACAAATATACTAATATTCTACATTACTAATAAACACAATTAAAATTGCATTGTCGGTGTAAAAGTGCTCATCAGTAGGCAATCAGCTTATTTCCCCTCACTTGCAGATAAACTGAAATTAAATAAATGATGGTTGGATATAAAATGTAACCTAACCCAATGCGTAAAGACGCACAATGTTTCATCTGTTTCTGCTGGAGGACAAGGCGCGGGAAAGCCTCTGGAGTGACTAAGGTTTCACAGATAAAGACCGGCTCTTGAGACAATTCTGACTGCCCCGTGCTGCGTTTCAGGTAGAACCATGCCGTACCACTGTCTCTGGAAGTGCTAAAATTTGTGTCGTGCCAAGCTGCGGTGCATTTGGTTCCAGCATGGACTTGCAGCTTCTAAACCGCGGGAGCAGCAATGAGGCGGTGAGCTTCTTCTATCACGTGAACGCTCCTCCTGTGCACGGCGATGTGCTTTTCGCTCCACATTGTCTAACCACTTCCTGTGCGTCAAATATAGTGTCAACCCTGATTTATAAACAGAAACAGACATGGGACGTGCATACGTACTGTTTTATCTATCGGAAAGTAAGTATGCGCAGCACTTCCTGTTTTCCGTACGTACACCACCTGCAGACATCTTTGCTACGCTAAGTTTTATAAATGAGACCCCCGGATTCATTGAAGCGACGTTTATGGAAGAACAACTGACAAAATTGTGCACATACCGCTAAGCATCACAAGCAACTGCTTGTCTTGAATGAGCTCTAAAATCAGGCTACTGTCATGTTAAGTCCGGTGATGACGTCACTTTCCCGCGACGACAGCGGATTGTAGTCCCCTATTTAAATCTGTTGAAAATAAATTTATCTTCAGTACTTGTTACAAAGTGGATTTTTTAGTAATGTTATCAACTAACTATCTAGTACTAAGTATAATTGTAGTAGTTGTATTAAAAGAATCTTTTACAACTGCGCAGTTAGAATTGTTTTAAAAAAACTTTGTATGGTGGTTACAGCTTGATATTATAAATAAAAAATGAATTAAACTTAAAATAGTTGAATACTTATTGCATATATATATATATATATATATATATATATATAAAAATTAATAAATGTGCATGCCCTTGCTTTGATTTAAGTTAATCACCGAGTTGTTTTGTATAAGAACTGTGTTGTACAAGCAAGCCTACTTGCTTTGCCATTTTTATTAAATATAAACTTCTGCTTTTGCATTAAACCATTAATTAAACTTGGGGTGCATGAAATGTTTTTCTCCCATTGAGCAGGTCAATTTTGTCCATTACTCAAAAGTAATTTTCAAAGAAAGAACTTTACTTTTCACAGCGTACGTTCAGGGATACTTATACTTACATAAAAGTATATCAACGCTTCATCCACCACAGCAATTTAATGAAGTACAGATATAGCAATATACAAACTATACAAAAAAAATTATTTTGAGTTAATGATAATATAAACAGTGGTGACTATGTGCATATACATGATTAGGTTTCATTCAGGTTCATCAACAGCAGTATACGGAAAATACAAAAAAAACACAAAAAGAATGAAAATAAAAATAAGTTTAGCAGTCTCTAGAGGTTGAATGGTATCAAAAATATTGTAACACAAAGTTTCTTAATGTTTCAAAAATAGGCATGCATTTTAATGAAATTCACATTTTATGCATATCTTTTTTATTTCTCAAAACTATCAAATACTTTCCAGGTAATAAATGGCACAAAAACATTAATTATGTATTTAAAATGCATTCCTATTTTTTAAACATGAAACACAATTAATGACTTGCAGCATGGTCTGCAACTTAACCTCAATTTGATTAGCAACCCTGTGAATTTCTTCTGGAACACACTTTTTCTTAAGTGATGATTGCTTTGCAAAGCACAGCTGTGTGGAGTGACTTTTCAAACTTTTGCATGTGTACCCAAGGTGCTCAGTTCTTAAATAAATATAGAAGGAACTGAATCTGGCACTGTGAATATCATAGGAAGTGATCTATGTACAAACAGTTACTGAAAATACTGGAAGAGACTGTTACAGTACGTGTTGAATCCAGCTTACTGAATATTTCTATTATTGCTAATATTTTTCTAAAAATAAACATTTCCATTAAAAAAAAAATGCAAAAAACTTTTTTATTCCTTTGTCAACATCTTTATCATTATTCAGTGCAATAACTATACCAAACGTGGAATTCGTGGTTATCACTGTGTAATGTACAACCCCAGAAAAGCCCATCTGCTTCCTGCAGATTGTTCAGTTCGTCTATCAGCTACAACACTACATACAGTATGTCCAACAGTAAAAGGACAAGGAAGGCCTTTAGGAGTTAATTCAGAAAATTGTACCCATTTCTGCAGTGCAGAAATCCATAAATGCTCTTACTGCTCTAATTGCCACATTAGGCACAAATGCACAGTAGAATTCAGAGGTCTTTCAGCACAAAACAGTTATAGATCATCACTTGGTAAAAAGTGAATTCAACATGGCACCAAATGTTTCTGCTCCAAACACAATCTAAAACATAATTCTTATATTTCTATACATATACACATATATAGAATCTTGGCACGCATATGTACCCTGGGGCTGGGAGAACCACAGAAAGCTGCTCTACCAGCCCAGAGGAGATGTTTGCAGCATTATTAGGACTTAAAGATATTACAGAAAAATACTAGATAAGCTTCACTTCACTTGTGATTCCCACTCCTCTATATTTTTTATGTTCTCACTCTCCTTTCACCTCTTGCTACCAAAATGACATCATAAAAATGGACATGCAGCAGATAACAGATTGCTGGATTCAGAAAAATGAGTACTCCGTGGTGGACACAGGTCCAGCGCAGATTTCCGAGGTACCACCAGCAGTTCCTTTCATCTTATCCTCTTTTCTTTTTTTCAGTTTGTAGGACAATCACCATCTCCCCTCAGTAGTACTCGCTCATAGACGAGCTGTTCCTTTTCAGGAGCTTTCTTCCTGAGTTGTGCGGAAACTCAGGCGTTTGAAGGAATCCCTGTGAGAAAGAGAAACGGCGTATAAGAGAGGAAGTGAAGACAACAGGTTATATAAAAAGAAAATAAATAATTATGAGGAAAGATATATTTGAGGAAAACATTCCTCTTAAAAAATGTTTGTTCTGAAGACAGCTTTCCACATATTTTACCCTACAAATACCTACTAGCCTTACTTTAATATGCATGAAGTTTTTTAGCATATAAAATCATTTGTACTTTGTATTAATAAAGTTTTATTTAATTTAGAAAAAAAGCTTAATTATTCCACGCATATTCAAATTGAAGTCTAAAATCCTTTTGGGAAATTATGTTCCTCTTATTTATTGAGCCAAAGAGTAGAGAGACCAGCCAGTTTGGTGTCAACAAGCATATGAAAACCTGCATCTGTGACAGCTCAGAGGAGCATACTTGTGTATTAAATCATAGTGATTTCATCTCAGGTAATTTCATACTGTAAATCATTCAAAATAATCGGGGATTCAACAGGATGAAACTGGCTAAATTAACATCTGGTTAGTGCTGAAAGTTACAAAGAAGTTTTACAGCAATATGCCATTGTTTCTCATTACGTTCAGCACATTTTGCAAGTCCATGCTAAAACAAAAATCGCATCTTCCTCAGTAATAGTTTATTGTCTGAG
>JBAMIG010000012.1:9215009-9230526 GCA_037177335.1 Kiunga ballochi
TGTGTTATGAACTACCCTGTTTTTATCATTTCCCCTCTTTGTTTTCTTTGTCGGGATGGGCTCCAGCGCCCCCCCGCGACCCCGTTGGGGACAAAAGCGGTAGATAATGGATGGATGGATGGTTTTCTTTGTCTCCTCCCTTTTCTCATCTCTCCATCCTTCACACCACCTGACCAAGAAAACAGGTCTGACAAATACCCCCTCCATCGTCTGCAGAGAGGGCTGTGTATATGCGAGACAAAATGGGTTCCTGTGTGTGCGAAGTCCCATCCATCTCCAGCATGACCAGCTAAGCGGGAAATGATCTCCCATTAGTAGAGACATAATCACCCATGGATCATCTCTACGGCCCCATTCTGTTCAACTGAGCATGGAGCCAGAGCCTAACCACCCATCACTGCCCTCTAACTCAGCGTGTGCATGTGTGTATGTGCACAGTGAGCAGCTAAAATGATAGCTTAAGTCAACATATAACCTTCTTTGTCACACGAGCTCCTTTATTTTATCTGACCTCCCTTTTCTCTGGCTTTCCTTCCCACTTCTTCAAAGTAAGACATGTGTCAGTTTTTTTTTTTGTTAAGTTTTGTTTTGTTTTTTTTACGGATTTACTCCATTTATGAAAAAGAAATCCAGCTATTTTTACATTTTATGAGCAGAATTTAAAATTAAAGGATAAAGAATGAAAAGAGTTTAATGTAACACGCTACGCTAATTCAGATCACAGCTCCTTCTGTATACACCATGTAAACAAACGAACATTGGGCCAAGTAGAAGATATAAATTGGGGATACTGTATGTCTATGCAAGTCTGCTGACTTTCATTCAAAGTAAACAGACTGTAAACACTGGGAATATCGACTGCAAGACAAGTAATCAAACCAGCATAGAAAATTATACTTTATCTTATAACTTCCCTTCCTTTAGATCGGTCTATTCTCAGTCTGGTCTCTTTTATTCCTCTCCATCACTGGTTCAACACTGTCACAAACACTTCTCCATCTCCATGATGATATCCTCCTTTCCAGGACCATTCAAATTCCTGCTCTCGCTGCCCTTGAGGTGCAAATACTTACACACTTACACATACTGAAACACGCACATGCAGAGGGGGGCTGTCATTAGTTAAAGAGGGGCAGGAACATGGAGAAGCAGACAGTGACATATCTCTTTGCGCTCTACTTAGAGACATCCTTCAGCAGAAACTTTCTCCAGCATGCTCAAAATAGTCTGGGAAAAGACATTAAAGCTGAACAGAAAGGAAGCGCAAAGAGGGGATAAAGATCTAAGTGCCTCCCAGTTTTAGTTTGTCTTCAGTAGAACAAATCAAAAGCAATTCTCAGCTTTAATGTGCACTTAAATCAGAACTAATCTGGTGTAAATGTAACTTTTTCTGCAAGCTCAGATGTTTGGATTTTTTTAATCAGAGAAAACATCCTAACATTTGCTTTGTATCTGTGCTCACATAAATGTGTGCATCACCACGTAAAATAGATAATTCTTTTTTTATGTGTACATGATGGTGCACTGTGTGCGTGTGCGTGCGTGCTTACGCTGGCATTGCTATAGCTGTATCTCATTATGAGATAGAGTGTGGCACAAGCCTGGCTCCTGTTCTCATCAACAGGACTGCTGCAGTACTGAAGCACCTTCTGGCACAGGTCTGCACACTGCTCCGCCTCCTCCTCAAACAACAGGTCTCCAAACTGCACACAGACAACATCAGATGCACAAGCTGGTACACACAAAAACAATTCTATACATAAACTGGCTTATATCTACAGTTTGCCACCCACACAAAAACAAACAACTAGCATTTAACTTTGACACAGATAGTGTTTGTGTAAACATACCAACCCACACACAGACTCCTGAATTTTCATAAAGGGATATTAAACCCATACAGACATCCCCACCTACACACATATAATGAAAGTACCTTGACAACAATCGCTCTGAGTGTGCTGAAGGTGTGGGACAGGAAGGTGGTGCTCTGGTTGCAGCTCAGAGAGTGGAGTAACACTTTCAAGACTCCACCAACTACACTGTCCTTATACTCAGCCAATGGAAGTGCCTGGATGCGAGACAAATGGAAAAGGATTAGTGACATTGTGTAGACAGAATTGTGTGCATGTTCAAGTTCCTGAAGAACTAGATCAAAATTAAGTTTTTACAGAGTATAAAACAAATAGTTTATATTTGAAGTTGACCATTGCAATATCGAACTTGCTCAAAGTTCAGTTGATTAAAATTAGTTTAGGATAGAAAAAAGAAATTATATTGTATGTGGAATATATATGTGGATAGAGGATAAAAGTTTTTTTTGTATGAATAACTTTTAGCGTAACAGAATAATATTTTTTGCCAAGCAGCCATTTTCTGCTAAATATTAAAAGAAAGCAAAAAAGCTGCAAAGTTAAGATGCATTATAAAGCAGTCCAAATATTTTCTCACACTGGTGAGATGATTAAACTCTGCATGTCTTTTTGGATGAAATAATTAAGAAAGCTGAAGTTCTGACAAATCTTTTTGAACGCAGACGGACATTTACTCTATTTTTTTTTTTTTAAATACCATTCAATTAATTTCAGGGTCGCAGGGAAGCTGGCTCATATCCCAGCAATTGGCAGGCGAGAGGAAGGTTACACCCTGGACAGATCCTCAGTCCTTCACAGGGCCAACACAGAGAGACAAACAACTATTCAGACTCACTCCGAGGGACAATTTAGAGTGACCATTCAACTTAGCTAGCATGTGTTCGAACGGTGGGAGAAAGCCAGAGTACACGGAGAAAATCCAAACCCACACAGGGGAAAACATGCAAACTCCACACAAATAGGCCACTGTTCGGACCAGTGCTAACCACTGCTCCACCGTGCAGCCTGCAGGCGAACATAATATGCACAAAAATGTTTATGTTTTTACTCATTTATTTTCAGAGAATATGAAAAATGTGGACGCTGCATCTGCAGCTTCTCTGCACCTGCTTTGCCATGGAACATTGCTTTTTAGTTATGCTAGAGTCCACAATGTCTTGTGGGTAATGTAGTGTGAAGTAGATGAGGCACAGGGATGAATGTTGAAGGACCTCGCATAATCTGAAAGAGTTCCCGCTCAAGTCCTTCATTTCCAGAAACGTTTAGTTCAATTAACCCCCCCCCCCCCAAAAAAAAACAATGCTATGAATGCATTCTGTCTGATTTGATGATATACAACACTAAAAGCAAATATACATTTGAGGATGAATCAGGAAATAGCAGATAGCACAGAACAAAAACTGGAAAAAAACATGGCCACACCAGAGGCTGTTCACAGTTCCAAGTAAAGGACCAAAATTATTGCACAACCGGGCACAAGCGGTAAAATATATTTGTTTATGCGTTAGTTCAAACATGCTTCAAGTGCTTTTGATAATTGTGGGAAAACTTTAGTGTAACGTTTCTAAAGAGACTAAATTTATTATTTAAATAAAAATAATAGAACAGCTCTTAGTTTATTTTGAGCATTCAGGATTTTCCATACATGTTACAGGAATGAGAAGGAGTTGAGAAGCAAGCTGGGATTTGTGTCAAACTTAAACTAAAATCAAAGTGCATTTATATCTTTGCTGTGTATGTATAATACCTTTATTTATGTCTGTTTTCTCAGTTATAGTGATATCTGATGATGCAAATCAGGACTTTTCTTAATGCTTTTAAACATCATAAAGGATACCTGAACAGAAATCTAGTTAGATTTTTTAAATGCTGTGACATGACACTAAATGAGGGTAAACTCGACAAAGGAATTAAAAAATAAATAAACTAAACTAACAACAACATGGTGGGTATAATCTAAAATGGCTTTAAAAAAATAAAAGATTGGACTACAAAACACAATGTTTACATTAATTTAGTTTTTTGTCAAATAGAAAATCCACCTGTGGTGGTGACTTTGTTCCTTTTTTAAAATGCAATAAAAAGTACCTAAAATACAAAAAAGAGGAATAACAAAGAAAAACTATATTAAAAGGACTTTTATCCCTTTTATAGTTTCACACAGTGACAAAAACCTAGCATGTTCCAGTATTAGATATGCCCAGTATTTAGTTGATGGAAACATCTATATAGCATATAGCAATCTAAATCAGAGTTAAAATGATGTGTCACCTGAAATAAAGGAGAATTTAAAAAAAAAACAGACTATCAATTTATCTCTAATAAACCCTAAACCAAATTTATTCTCCATTATCTAAAGAATCCTTTCAGCTGACATTGCATAAATGGCATGTGGATTATTTTTAAATCACCCGATTCCTTTCTTTTCTTTTATTAGTACAAATGGTGTCCTCTTGACACTTTTGTAGATTTATATGTTTATAGTCTTTCATCCTCAATCTACCTCCATATTCCTCTCAATTGCCAAAGATCATATTATTTTTAATTCTTTAGTAAAAATCTGATGCAGCGACCTTTTTTGGTGTATGAATAAAGGATTTGCTGACCTGAATAATTGTCTCCAGAAGGTCCAACACTATGAGGTTTGTTTCTGTGGCTAAATTCCCACTGATCACAGCTTCCTGGTCCAACTCTGCTTTAGTCCTGAATAAAGGAAAAGAAAATCAGACAGAAATGAATGCCTAAACAGAAAGCCAAGGAAGAGAAGTCACTGCTAAAACCCAAATCAGAAAAGTGACAAACATACTTATTGTGTCTGTCATTTGTTTGTCTCCACTGGGTGAGGTCTTTCCTCCAGCGCAGGTTCTCTCTCTGACCCAAAGTTCTGTCCATTCCTGTCAAAGCAGACCATTACTTAGAGGAAACAGTGAGTGGAGTACAAAATTTATTTTAAAAAAAATCCAAGTGTGAAATATTCTCAAAGTTAATCTAAAGCTCTATTCCTAAAAATAAATAAGAAAAAGAAAAAAGGAGAAAACACACAGAGACATGCGCGTGACGACTGCATTACCTCCAACTCGTTTCATCATTTCCCCACGGGCTCCTATTCCTCCCAGCAGGGCTTCTTCTAGCTGCAGTTTAGCCTGCTGAGATTTTTGTAAGGCCTGGGTGCTCACTTTGTCACTGCTTTGCTTACCCTGCAAATATGCATAAATACATAATCACCAGAAACAAATGTGGATATAGTTTCTAACTATAAACAACCACAAGGCAACAAGGCCTTCAAATAACCAACCAGTTGCTGACTTCATGCAAAGTTTCCATTTGCAATTTTAAAACTGTGAAATTAAAAGTGAAGCCGCTGCAAAGCTACTAACACAAAACAGCCAAAAGAAAGGGTTGAACTGACCCTATATTCAAAGCACGACACACAGATAGTGAGGAGTTCCAGCAGTTTGTTGAGCTGTGAGGGAGGCATATCCATCGTCCAGCGTTGAATCAGGCTCCTATCAGCGTTCTTCATCACCCACAGGAAACACACCAACAGGTGGCGACTGGTGTCTGCTGCCAGGGTGGCAATGGATTTGCCTTGCTGAGTAGAGACGAGGACATGCATATTTGCATGTATATTTATACATATATGTGTATTTATTTTGAAAGGGACAATACAGCGTGCACACATGCGTCTATCAAAGTGTACGTCTATCAAACCATATAGATTCTTCTATCCCACTTATCTGGTTAGTCAGTCCTTTCACACTGGCTTTAGTAAAGTATTGTTCTCTTCTTTATGTCAACAGATGTCAAATTTACTCCAGATTAATTTTCATTCTTTTACGTGATGATGAATTACTGCTATAGACGGCTACTGCTTCTTCTTTGTGTGGCAGCTTTGATGAATGTTGCTATTAACCTCCTACTGCTCCAGGTGTCCTACCTAGGACCTCCTTTTTCAAAGCTGGACTGAATGAAGCTCACGAGAACCAAAGTAAGAAATATTACAAGTTTAGGTGAGAATATGCATCAAGTTGAAAATCATATTTCTGTTGCAATGAGTAAATAATTAATAAATATACAGTTTGAAGGTAAACTGTCTTGAAAAAGAACAAGTTTTCTGGCAGCCATGGCTGGATTTTCTGATGTATACCAGACCCAATTGCTCGTTCATATAAAAACCATTTATTCCACAACAGCGTTTCTTGCAAAAACATACAAAGAACTGATTCATGTCTTAGACAGAAACAGTGGAAGAGGAAAAGGACGTCAGAGTTCAGTTTGCTGCCTGTGTTGTTGCTGTAGCTACACTTGATTGATGTGTTTGTCAGAGAGGACGGCCCTGTTCACTTATGATGGCAATGCCTGCCCATAAAACATATCCCGCAGACGTGTGTCGATGTGTATGTATGATTTTTTTTTTATTCTCAGAATGGATGAAGTGCATGTGTGGCTCTGACAGCTAATCAATCAGCCTCTGTGCAGCTCACCTGTTGGGAAGCACAACACTCTCAGATACAGTTTTCCCAAACTCTCACTCTCTCTCTCTCTCTTCCACACCCACCCACCCACCCACGCACTTTTGAACTTTTAAAAACATTGATAATCTGCTATAATATTATAAAATAATAAAATTAACCACATGGGTAATATTTACCAGGGATGCCATAGAGACGAGGACATTTCTTCCTAATGTATTGAAGGGGTTCCCGGCAATTGCCATAGCAACAGACTGATTGATGGGTGGGACATTTTCAAGGTCATCCTCTGGTTCGCCTGTCTTGTTTTTCCCACTACGTGTGTCAGAAACTACAGGGAGGAACAAGGTAGGAATATGTTAAGACAAAAGGGAGGTGCAGCTTTAATTGTGACACTACTGTGTCTTAATTAGAGTGTTAGAATCAACACAATGAAACATTCATGTCTAAGTAGCAGAAGATGGATGACTTTGGTTATATACCGTGTATATATATTCACACACAGAAAAAAAACATTTTAAAATTATCAATTAGAGGCAACCATTATATCTTGTCCTCACTAAACCCAAGCAATAGCCGATTTTACAACATTACATAACAGAACATTGAGGGGGGGAGGGGGATGGGGTTTCTCAACCAAATTTTTAAATGGCTTTACTTGAGTTTATTTGTGTTACTGCATGTAGATGACAAAGATAAAAGTACCAGTGAAATCCAGGTAGCTGGTGGAATCTATAATAATCCCCACCAGGGGGAGGTAGAGAGTAGCCACCTTGGCTCTGACGTCAGGTTTAACACAGCGATTATCAAGATCATGGGCACACAGCAAGCTGCAAATAGCATTGATGGCCTTCCTCTGGACTTTGCCCCTGAAAACATGCAAATATATATTTTTGGCAGCATGATTTAAATCCAACATTGAAAGTCTTGCACTTTTACAGGGGGTAATTAAATACATTATTACAATGTAATTTAATATTAAAATACTTATTTTTCTTTGGTAAACCTAAAAACAAAAATATTTAAAGCAACTTTTTATTATAAATATAGTATTAGAAAAAGGTATCAGGTGGTCTTTGGGAATAATTTGATAGCATCTGCTTTTCCGTACCCTTCTGACTCCATGTCCAGTGCTGCACTGAGTTCTGTTAGCAGCAGACCGGTGAGGTAATGCTGCTGCTTGAATTCCTGAGAAAGATCAAACAGAGCCAAGATCCTCTGCTGTTCCTGGAAGCTGCACGATCCAGAACTCTGTAAAGAAACATGACCAGAAGGAGTGAGCACACAATACCAGTATCAAAATAAGCATCCATGTAGATCAATTATCAAACAGCTCATACTCATCTCCTTCACACTTCTCAGTTTGTGGATTTTTAGGTCATCTCTTTATTGACCATGTACAAAAATTTACGTTAAAATTTTTAGCATATTTGACATTTTTTTTTACTTGTCTTTTTTATGATGAAATCCCAAAATATGGGGGGAAACGGCATTATCTCTAAAAGTGACACTGGAGTTAATGGAACAATGAAATCTTTCTCTGGATTATTAATTTAAACAGAGAGGTAGGCACACCTGTGAGGAGATGGATGGACATGGCGAGGCAGGTGCAGAAGCGGGACTGCTGAAGAAGAGGCTGAGGTTGAGGTAGTGCTCGTGACTGCAAAGGATTCGCAGGAACTCCAGACGCATACTGATCAATGTCGGCATTGAAACATTTTTTGCTGACATCTACAAAGAAATGCATGATAATTACGAAAATGCTCCCTACTTAGTATTTCACAAATGTATATGTTTAAAAAAGCTTATGTTTAAGTTTCAGTGCTGTTCTACCTGGTTGCAATAGTTTTTCACCAGATGGAAAACAAAACCTCGGTCCATGAGAGACAGCAGGTCATAGAGGAAGAAGGCCAGGCTGATGTTGACTTTCTCTGCTTGCTCTATTTCCTGTAACAATAGCCAACAAGCAATCGGTAAGCTGCACTGAGTGGATTTTTCCGACAACATAGCTGGGCAAGCTGAGCCACTGATACCAGAGAGACAAATATAATTAGCACTTCCTCCTCCCTGTTGTTTGGAGGATACTGACTACATGTACACTTAAAGAGCAATTGCCTCAACACAACCCTGGAGAACAAAGTATATATATAATCCGTTCTAAAAAGAGATCTAATATGAGATTTTTTAAAAAATAATAGTACTTTTATCATTTTCATCTTTATTTTTCTCACCTTTTGTTGTTTAATAAGGATGGTGCAAATCTCAGCTGTAACCACAGTGACAATGGTGGTGATGTCATCTTTAAATCTGTCAGAGAAGCGACTTCTTCGGGGAACACTCTGCTTGTCCAGCTGGGACACATGTTGAGCCATGCTTTTCACCTGTTTGACATCGTACAGAGAGCAAGCAAGAAACAGAATTTACATGCAATAGAAACAGTAAAAAAGCCAAAATCAAGACAGATTTATCTTTAATAATTATTGCTTGATCAACAAAGAGCATCACTAGACTTTTTATACTTTGCATTTAATATATATTGATGTTTTATGAAGTTTGGGGAGCCAGTTTAGAAAGAATTTAATTAAAAATAAGAAATAAACAAACCAAAATACAAGTAAGGAGAAAATGGCATAATATTAAAATTAACGCACTAACGCACATACATAAACAGAAAATACACTTTTAGGCCACTGTACAATTTGAAAAACACAAATATTTTGAAAATACTGTTTAGTAACCTACAGTAATACTGTTTAGTATTACTATTACTATTCATCATTTAAGGCCTGTTGCCAAAAAGGCTTCCTGTTCTTGTAAGCAGTTTTTATTATTTCATCAAAGATTATCAACTTAATTACATTTTTCCTTCATAGCCAAGTAGAAAAAAAATATAGCTACAAAAATACAGAAAAGAAAATCAATCTGACCAGCAGCTCAAAGAAGAACCAGGCATATTTGTAAGCATTTTCTCTGCAGACACTAGTGCTGACCACCATCTGCAAAGCCAGCTCTTCATGAAACTGCTGCAAGACAGAAAATACAACACTGAACTCAGAACTTTTAGATTAATAAACACTTTGCAATACCAATGTGATTAGCTCTGAAAATCATGAAAAATGTTGACTGAAATCAAAATGATCACAGTAGCAGCAACCTCAGTGTTAGACTCCCACCTTGTGGATACAAGAGGGAACACTTCTGTGGAGGCTGGAGACACTGCTAAGCTCGTACAAGAATGCTCAAGCATGACATCTTGGGAAAAATTCCCAGCAGTGCAGCCTCTTTATATGTTACATATTATGACAATAAACATCCAAGCATTGTGGGTTATATCCTTTTGTCTGAAAAATCTCAGAAATCTGAGCTTCTGAGAAATCTTTATGTTGAGAATCTGCTCTAAATCTCTGCCATAACTTGCCTGCTTCAGACTAGTGGCCATTTAAACAGCACAGAAGCTTTTTAATTTAATAGCCACATAAAAAGGTCAAAATACAACATTAAGTTGTGTGATGCATTACACAACAACATTAACTGCCTCCCTCTCCTCTGTTTATTACACACTGTGTACTGTAACATATTGCTGTATAACTGAAAGTTTAATAAACACAGAAAACAGGAAAGCAAGACTGAACAGATATATTATTCATATAAACTGCTGAAAAAAATGTCATCTATAGTTCATTTTGAGATAAAATATGACTGTTTTGAATGAAAATAGATGCTAAATTCAACACATTTGCTGAAGTGAAATGATTACTTTATTTAGAGGTATTTAAGGATACTGAGAACAGAAACATGATGTTGAATTCACACATTGTGATCTACCCTCAAAAGCTCCCTGACTGCTACAAATCCTCCCAACAATGACTCGATATAGCTTCAGGGTATGTATATTTGAAATATATGGAGAAAAAAATCAAGACAATATTGGCTCAAAGTTAATACACCCATGTGATCCATAATCATTCTGCCAGGCTTCAACTTCTCCCTGCTTTCTTCACTTATAGTATCTTTCTCACTCTTCTATCAATGCCTGATAAAGCCACAAGGGAAAACATTTAAAAAGAAATGTTATAGCTACCCCAGCTAGAAGGTCATGTTTTGCTGTTTAGATTCTTCTCTTTTGCAAAATGATCACAATAGAAATATCACAAGAAAGCAGTACCTTTCTGTTGGAAGGTCTGGTGCTTCCCGTGGGATTCTGATAGCTGTTTACATCCACATAGGTTGACATGCGACTGCATGGGTTGTTGTGGCCCTGGTGACGCAAAGTTTCAACACATTGAATGTGATGGATGCATTCATTAGTCAGGGTGTCTGGTGGCCTATTAATATACTTAATGAAGTGAGGGGATAACTGGCAAATGGTTATTTTGTGAGTATGAGCAGGGATACTGGAGTATTAACAGGGAGTGCTATATGTGTTGGTTTTTTGCATCATATCATAGACTGATGAAAGGCATTATTTTTGGGTTCTTTAACAAAAACAGATGAAGTAATGTGGTGAATTAAAACTAATCAGTACCTTGGCAGAGAGGATGTTTTTGACCTCAGCATCTTCCGCAGAGGTGTGTGGACCAGGAATATCAGGGTTGCTGCTGCTGCGGATTCTGGAGTTTAAAAGCATATTGCCAACAGTAGCAGCCGTGGCCCGGCCCATGGTGCTGTAACGGCTCTCTGCCGATGGTATGGAAACCCCCGAACCTAAACACACGTTCACGGACAACAAGATTAAACCTAATTATTGAAAACACTGACACCAAATACAACGGTGAAACTAATCAGTGACTGTATCCTGCACCTGCACTCTGCGTTTCTCGAGGGGGATCCGGCAGCCGAAACACCCAGTAAAGGTAGGTTGCCAAGAGGCTGTTCCTGCCCTGCTGGTCCCTGATCAGTTCCTGGCTGTTATGAAGACTGTTGACAATAGACACCAACGATTCAAAGGCTATCTGGGCCAGGTTGGCTGTAGAACAGAAAGCACAAACACAAACATGTACATATAAATATTAAGAATTTTAGTCCTTTCTTGTAATAGTAGCAACAATTAATTCAGAGTAAATCCTCACCAGTCTGCCCAGCAATGACCATAGGCTGCATTATGAGAGTGAAGAGCTTATCCAAAACACGATGGAGAAAAAGGACCATGGGCTCTAAACTGGAGGAAGACAGTGAAATGATGCTCAGCTTCAGCTCATGCTCCAGCTTGTTCTCTGGAATCTTCTCCTCTCTGACCCGCAAAGGGAATGTAGCTCCACCCTCCAATGCATGGCAGAGGGTAAAGAAACGCTCCAGGTGGTTGTCCTAGTACGGGAAAAGAAATTATTTGTAATAAAAAAGTGTTTACCGAGAGCAAAAAAGGCATTGAAGAAAGAGACAGAGAGAGAAATAGATGTTATGAAGGAAAGTGGACGTAATGCTTCAGGGTGAACATGCAATAGAGCAACACTTGATGTAGTTCTCTGTGAATTGATGTGTGGTGTATGTGCCTAGACAGCAGGAAGAGACAGGAAGACAGAGTGAGGGTAAAAATCTATTCTGTAGCTATTGGGGTTTCCAACATTACTCACCTGAGTGTGCACAGACGAAACCGTCTGGATCTCGAGGTTGAAAAGTCCTTTGTGATTCTCCATCCACTTAACTGGAGGGGCCTGAGCAGGAATTTTCTTCAAGACGGGACATATAAATTTGTATGATTCATTTGAAATAACTGTTTCTCTAGAGAGATTTTTTTTATTTAAAAAAAAAAAAAAGGTTTTTCTTCTATTTAGTATCAAAGAAAACGTCAGAATATTTTTGTGTGCGTTTATAATGTGTACCTCTGGTGTGTGCAGTGAGTAGTTGACAGGAAGCCGCTCCAAGACTATAGGCAAACAGAACTGACCAGTCTGAAGGCGGTCATTTTGCAATATGGGCAGCCACTATATCAGAAGCAAGCAGGAGATTCAGACATCAGCTAAGTACGAATTACTTTGAAGATGGTAAAATCAGACAGAAAGTTAAGCTAAGCTCTGCATCTCTGAGCATAATGAAGCCAGAAACAAAAATCTCACAGAAAATCCAATGAGTGTCTCACAGCCGCCGCTCTGGTTCTGTTTCTGCTGGCAGCTGATGTGGTAGAACGTAAAGAGCAAGTGATGTCTCTCTGTTAGACGGGCTGGAAGCGCAAACTTGACCTCCTCATAGAAGTCTGGAGACCTAAAAGATGTAGAAAGATGAATCGAGAGCAGAAATTACCTACACTAAAAAACAAACAAGTGAAGAGAAGAATTTAAAGGAGAATTAACTTTTTAAAAGAGCAAACTTCTGTGGAAGGAGAGACTGTGCAATGCAGGAGGTTGGAAATCATTTAAATGATTTAAAACAAGGCAACAGAAAATGTTTTACAAAAACAAGGGGAAAACACTGTCTTTTTTTATTGGTTTCATTTTTACAATGTACTTTTTAAAAAACAGCCAAAAATGCATTGTTTTTCCAATGAAAAGTTGTTAAATGTGCTAAATAAAAAATAAAAATGAAAAGAAAAAAAATCCAAATCGGATAAGTCTATAACAGTGTAATATCTGATTAATTTCACTTAAAAAGTGTATTGTTTGAAAACACATATGTCTGCTTACTTATTATGGTAGGTGACAGGGGTGTAAACTTCTTGTAAAAATTCAGGACCACTTGATTTTCCAAAAATGATCTAAAAATGAGCACACGCAAACATTACAATGAATAATTAACAATGCTCCACATAATAAATCTATATAGCACATCTGTGCAGGGTAACATTGTACAAGCTATCCATCTGTACCAACAGCCCTCCGGGACTAATTAAAATTAATCCATTTTTTGGTCATAATGTTACTGTGACATGACCAATTACATGACAATGATACTCACAGGCAGAGAGCAGCTAGGATCCTCTCCACTCATAAACTGCATTTTGATTGTGATGTTTCTCGCAGATGTCAGTCTGTTAACAAAGTTCAGCCTCTGTGGGTAGACGTAGAGCAAGTTCCTACAGAGATGCATGAAGACAAGGAGTGCCAGAGTGACTTTTTATTTAATCCGACTGAATGATACAAAGCATTTCAAATACACATCACAAGGTGGCACCATCTCTACAGAAACAACTTCATCATCAAGTCATAATGTGATTGTGACAATCTCAGAGAAACACCAGAAACACCAATAAAGTCCTGTGGAACTCAGTGGTTTTAGTGAAATACTGAAATCTGATGTAAAACCTGGAAGACAGGGAAATACCACAGTTTCCGCTTAGCATATGCATAGAGAAGGTCACTATGTAATTACCTTGTTAACACATATTTCGATACAAATTAAGTCATTATCAGCTGGGAGGCAAATTAGGTCTCAATTTACAAACAGACTCCAAAAAGTTAAACTAAAAAGGTGTGCCGAAGAACAAGCAAGAGGTCTTTATGATAAATAATCTCCCTGTAAGAGGAAACAAGCCGGTATAACTTGGATCAATTATGTCACTCCAAAGTCACATTTCCTCCAGTGAAGGTGCTAGACTTGTTAAGGCAGTTTTCTCACACCACATCTACACGCCGTCTGATACATTCATTCATCGTCTTAATCAATTTCACGGTTGCATTGCAAGTAAACTTGAGCCTATCTCAGCAATTAGCAGATGAGAGGCAGGTACACCCTAAACAAATGACCAATCCATCACAGAGAAATAAACAACCACTCACACACTCAATGCCTTTTGAGTGACCAATTTACCCAACACATCTTTGTACAGTAGAAGGAAGTTGTAGTACCTGAAAAGAACCCTTCTGGCATATAATGTCACCAAAATGTCACTTTTCAGACCTTGTTATGGCCGGGGCTCAAACAAGCATCCTTCTTGTTTTGAGGCCACAGTGTTATCCACCACTCATCAGGTTTAGGATGAGATAAGCATGCAAAAAGTTAACTCACCTGTAAATGTTGTGGGGGACGTAAACTTCACTGGAAGGGAACTCTAACACTTCTTTTACTGAGCGAATGTTTTTCTCAGCAACAGGTTTGAGAGGGATAAGCTCTGGGGACAGACAGGCCTGTGGCATGTCATGCACTGGAGACATGTCCAGCTTGATGCAGCCTGGAAGACAAGTAATGAGTCAAATCCTCTATACTAAATACAGTATGAGAAACAATCTTATGTCACTGGATACTGTAGACAATCAATATGTCAATAGATATAAATGCCAGAAATGTAAGAATATGAGAATAAAATGAGAATATGTGTTCTCAGCTTAAAGATACTTTCAGCAACCAGGAAGCTTGGAATGATCAGTAGAAACAGGTAGATTTATTTATTTTAATCTGGGTATTTGTACCACAATCATACTTGAAAAACATGAAATTGTATCACACAGGAGGAAGTGTGTAGTAATGAGTTACTTTTGGACTAGAAGAAACTATTCAGCCACACCTGCAAGTAGCATAAGTCTTCTCAACTCTTATCAAGACCAACAATCTACAGATTTTTGTTTGAATACAATGAAAGATAACCTGGTAAAGTCTTGATTCTCCTCTGTGGAGTCGAAGTTTTCTTAATCTCAGACAGGAACTTCAGCAAATCCTCATCACTTAGACGATCCCCCTCCTGAGACAAAGTCACATGGTTTATATTTTTCATGTTCTCTTGTTCTCAGCAAAAAGCCAGGCTGGTATAACTTTATGTGCAGATTATGCAGCATTTTTTCATGCTGTGGCTTCATTCCTTCCAAAACGTGAAGGAATTCATTACATAGTTTTTTTTTTCCTTTACAAATGAGACAAGGACAGGCTGCTACCACAACCTTGTCTGTGTGTATCTTGAAGGAAATGTATTAAGGAAGCCGTCCAACCTGTTTGAAGATGGTGGTTATTGTGATGGTAGCAGGCTTGAATGCAGAAACATTACAAAACTGCTCTTCAATGTTACTGTAACGCTCTGAGTTTCGCCTGGGAAGCTGCGCTCTGCGGTCAATGCTGCTGGATTTGGCTGTAAAACAAAACCAACTGAATGAGCAACTGGATGCAATTTGTTTCCAGATATCCAATATGTCAGTATAATCAAACAGATTTTGTTTTTCCAACCAATTCTTAAACCGATGTGTGTGAATAACAAAGTCTACACTAACTAAACTAAAAAATGAGTAAAGAAGAACAGTACTTATTAATAAT
>JBAMIG010000012.1:9234247-9248655 GCA_037177335.1 Kiunga ballochi
TATATATATATATATATATATATATATATATACACACATACAGTATATATAGGAAATGACAACAGCATTGTGTCATTTATAGGACTTCTGATATCATTAGTTAACTGTGTACACACACAGTAATTGTCTCTGTTAAGTTATCCCAAACACAAAAAATCTGACAGATTTTTACATATTTAATAACTAGAATTCAATCATTTACACAGCTTATGAACTCTTTTAATCACAGTAGAACATAAGGCATGAGATGCTGCAAGAAATCTAGCCTCTTATATTACATTATTTTTCATTTATCGATAGTAAACAGATCCAAAAAAAAGTTAAAGTAGGGAAACAAAAACAAAATACATTAATAATCACCATAATCATCACTTAGTTTGATGCAATATAACATCACTCTGAGCATTTGTGCTTCAAAACTTGACTTTGCACCAAACCATAAACTTGGCAAACAGAAACTCCATATTGACAAGTCACAGCTGACCTTCAGGGTCATTATTGTTTTAGGGGTAAAGTAACAGTTCCATCTCAAATCAGCAAAAACAAAAAGCAAGCCGGTCTTGTTGAGACAATTCATTCTTGACCTTTTCCTCCTTAGTGGTATACAGCCCAATCAAATCATGTAAATATTGGGCATTCAACAACCACAAACACAGTCCCATTCAGATATAACTAAGTACCACAAACAGATCCATTAAGCAGAAATGCACCAGTACACTCCAACAAAGCACAAATAAACTGACCATAGTGTACTGTAACGACATTGCTTATTAAATGCCAAAAAAGGGCCCTTTAAAATAACCAGAAATAGCAAAATGAAAAACACGAGTACTAACATGATGCAAGTGTTCCAACAAGGAAGGACTTTCTTACCTTTTTCTTTTCTTTCAGGTCATATAAAGCCAAAGTAGCAAATAAGGGCTCAATGTCAATTTCAAACCTAAGAAATCAAAGACAAGGAAATAAATCAATCATTTAGCTAGTTTTTATTTTTGTGTTACTGTTATGTTACTGTGTGTTATTGCTTTTATAAAAAGCAAACGTACAACAATACATGACATTTTGAACTGAGGCTTAAAATGATCAGAGGTGACATTGCCAAACCACTGCAAGTTGAGAACTCACTTTGTTATAAATGTTTGGAAGCTGTATGGACTGTACAAGCATGAACAAGATCAAGAGTTTAAGGCACGGTTTTAGTGTGTGTGTGTGTGTGTGTAGGGGTGTTTGTGTGGAAAAGAGAATGAGAGAGCCAGAATCCCACAGAGAGAGGGAGTGGTAGAGATTTTCTGGAGAACAAATCTACTCCAAAGTACTTCTCCACCCTTACACACTTTACTTCAATGTCTTTTTTTGTAAGAAAGAAAAAAACTTAGACCCATGAGTAAAGGGCAGATGTTCATTACAACAATCTTCAGTATGTTGGATGCAAAGTAAATGCAAATTTTAATAAACAAGAGGGCGGGTGAATAATTTTACTTTGCTTGTTGGCTCCATCTTCAACTTCCGCAATAAGTAAATGGTTGTTAGGATATATTGTTCCTCCCACAATGATGAAAATGTATGACATACTTAATGGCCTGACATCGGACCAGGATCCGTTCTCCAATGTGGTCTTTGGGGCAGTCAGGAATGGGTCTGATTTCCACAGCATCTTCCTAGAAAAGCAAGAGCAAAGAAGATGTAAAATGTTAAGACCACAACATCATCACTGGTGAATTTCAAAGTCAAAATTTGACTACATCACAATGTAATTGTTGACAAATGATCAAAATAAAGCGTAGAAAGATTTTCTTCAAAATATATATTAGCTAAACTTGATTGTCTGGAAAATTACCATACAAATTCAGTAAAGTTTCTAAATGCAAAGTAAATAAATGCTAAAAAAAATAGAAACATTTCCAGAAGCTCCGTCTTAAAAAAGTGTTTTTTTTTGTAAGAAAAAATATCAAAACCTTTTAACTTTGATACTTTGGCAAGAAACTAAATCCTGGTAATCGGGTATACCCATGTACCAACCTCATCAGCTGGTGGATAAAGAGCAAACAGCTCGGCTTGTCTGTTTCCATGTCGCGCCTCCTGATTTAGCTGGTCCAGTTCTTCATGGTTGCTAAAGGCCAGAAGACCATCTACTTTCTGGTCTGGGGCCAAACACCGCAAGTTGAAATCAGATGAGGTCAGTGTGCGGCCAGAGTCATCACTCAGTCCTGCTAGGGTTGGAGATATGACCTAGAGCAAACGGAAAGAGAAAGAGGGGTAAACTATCCATACCTCACCCCCATAATACCTCTATTATGATACACAATTATTCCTATGCTTACAGAACCCTTTAAAACAAGAATGAAATCTTGAAATGAAACGCTTGTTATGTTGACAGGATGCACTTTGAAGCAGTCTAGACAACTGATTTGGCTTAAGACTGTTTTATTCAGTAAGCAAGTGTTACTGAATTAGCACAACAGCAAAATTTGCTAATTATAAATCCTAAAGCAGCTTTCAAGCTCATGCATTTAATTTATCAGGATGAACTGGAATGATCCAACAAAAAAGCCCAAAGTTATTCAGAAAATGAAGCCACAAAAATTTTATACAAGGTCAAGATAGATGAGTTACTTGTCACCATCTTCACATCATACGTCAGCTGGTTAGCATCTGCAGTCAGGGATCACCCAGCAGGCCGATAGCCAGTCAGACAAATATAATGGCAGGAAAGAAGGTAGAACTCGCTTGCTGAGCAAAAAGTAGCCTTAAAGAGCTTTATAAATTATGCAAATTATTGACACCAAGAATTCCGCCATCAATGTAGGACAAAAACAAAAAAAAACACAAAGCCTCTAAAGTATAATTTACACACCTAAAAATATCTGCTAGTGTAATAAAACAAAATTGCAAAGGCTCTAAATACTACATGATCATGGGATTTCTGAGTCCGTATTTTGCAAGAGCGAAATGTCCCAGTTTTTTTTTTTATCAAATGAGCTTGTAGAGGAAATGAACAATATGTTTAAAACAAAAACCCATCAATGAGAGCTTTGCCGTTTGTCTCTTTTGCCTTTGGCAGCATATGGACACACTCAAACTAAGCTACAGGGGCATGGAATAACCTCCCTGCTCTCATGCTACATCCTGATTAGAGTGTCCCCTCATGCCACCCCTTCCTCTTGTCTCTTTTACTCCCATCATCCATCAAACTCACATCTAGTCTTTTGCACCACAGGCTAGGACTGACCGAGCATCCTGTTCAGGCTCCAAAAGACCATCATACCACGACCCTGGGGCTTTTGTTAGAACAGATTGGACCATAGCTATTAAATACTGATGGACAATAGTGCTGTTCTTTCCCTCTCTCTCACTCTCCTTCTGGCATGTAGATGATAGAGCTGAAGCAATAATAAGGGGCTTTCTAGTTTGGGTGATTAACCAGGATTGGCATAGAGGGAACAACAGAAGGGGGGCTGAGACTGGCTGAGCCAGAAGTTGGGAGTGGTGCAAGCTGGGACATGGATGGTTTGTGATTTGGGCACAGAGAAACAGAAAAACAAGTAAGAAAGCACTGAGAAAGGATGGGAACTTGGCACCATGCTACAGGACACTGAAGCAGCGATCTAAACTGGGAGCTATTGTATAAAGGTAACGAAAAAATAAATCATATTTATTTGCGTTATTTGTGACACACCAGTAAGATTAAAGCATTAAAAAATAGTTCATCAGAGCAATAGGCTAACATGTTTGGCTAAAGTTGTTTACAAGCCAGACAAACCTGAAAGAGTGGTTCCCCTCAGTGTGGAGAGTGATTGGAATAACAACACTGTTAAAGTTTCCACCCCCTTACATTTCACACTTATCTCTCTGAGGGTTAGACCTTGATCAGGATACTGTTCTTAAACCAAGTGAAAATGCTGGTAGCTTTTCTTGTACTGAAGACACAGTTTGACATTTTGGGAGGTGCTCTAATATCTGTATGGAAATAATCAAGATATCTACTTAGCTTATCGTCAAATTGAAAGCAGGAAAAAAATAATAACCCCAGCTTCAGAAATTGAATGAACTGCATTTAAAATTATTAGAGGCATTTTTTCATCATATGGTAATTAGATTTTTTTTAAAGGGATTCTTAGATTTTATTTGTGAGGAAAGCAAAAAAACACAACATACTGCATTATGCAACATATATTATCAACCTCATTATTATTATTATTATTTACCACTTGTTATTTATTCACATTTTTATCTGCTTTGCTAACCTAAACTTCATAGCTAGACTCATCTTGGATGAAGCAATCTGGGAGTTATGCTATGAAAACTGTTTAGAAACTAGTTTAATGATGCACCTTTATTTCCAGAGTAAACTCAAAAAACATTTAACAGCAGAGAGAGACTGGTGATCAGCTGTTAGGAGAACAGCAAAAGCAAATACTTTTCAGTTCAGATACTTTTGATTTTATGGCAACATCAGACCTAGCCTCTGAAATAACAATAGTAAATTAATAAATCCCAAAAGACAACCGTAGTTGTCTGCAAAGGGCTCTAGTGCTCTAAAATACAGCCCCAGTTCACAAAGTTGCTATACCATAAGAATATCAGAGAAAAACAGCTGCTTTACAATATTAGAGTCTGTTCAGTTTTTTACTTTGACATCAGAGCTGTTAAATTTCCATTTGTTGTTTCTCAAACTAATGTAAACTGACAGAACTAAAGAAAAATGTAAGAAGTTACTGAAGTGAACAGTTGCTCCAGAATAATCCACAGCAGGCCCCGCTGCACTAGACTAGGCTTCTCTACTGAGTAGCCGAGTATTGGCTGCAATGCAAATCAAATAAAACTGACTGATGGTAAAATATGAACAGTTGGAAGGAGTAAAAGCGTGCACAAAAAAAAGGCTCTTCTACATTTTGGTAAAACTTTAGCCTAATCATAAAACAGCTTTCAGTAGTCAGAGTTCTCTTTCAGTGAAATGCAAATCATCTCAGATGCACAATGTCAACCACACTTATATGAATAATTATAGATACAAAAAACAGAAAAAACTAAATGAAAGAGAAGCACTATGCATGTGGCAGGAAGTCGTCAATATGTAAAATCAACGGAAAACTTTAGATGCATAAAATGAACATATGTCTCTGCATTTGAACACAATTATATTAGTAGGACTAGGTGGTACTTATGAAGATGGAGAAACACTATAGCTTATTGGAGGCATGGTTACTAGGCCTCACCTTTGTCTAACTAAGACAGGCCTACATCCCATGTTTTGTGCTCATCTTATTCAAGCTAATTCAAGAAATTGCGATATTTCAGAGTGACAAAGCATTCGTGCTCCTTACTGGTTTAGACTCTTTGTCTTCCGACTGAACATCAGACTCAAAAATTTGTTTCTGTAGATGTTTGAGCATGCCAACTCTCTCCGAATACGTGTTCCAGCCATCTCCCTGACACCTTCATAAAGACACACACAGAGAAACGAGTTCAATGTATAAGCCCCAAAAAAGGCCTGTGTGATTACAACTAAGTGTTAAATCTTAGATTACAACATAAACACACGCCTGACGTATCACAGTCAAAAGGCTTATCTATATAATGTGTGAGATAAAGAGAACTGTAAACTGCATCAGGATTAGTTTACCTTCTGGAGACTACAAGCCATGGTTGGGTGTAACTCCTAATGCAGTCATTTACATGTGGATCCAAATCTCCTCTAAATTGAGAAATAAAGAAAAAATAAAGGCATAATATAAAAAGACATGAATGAAGACATTCATAGACAGAAAATCCTAAATGCTTCTACTTTAATCTGCACATCATGGTCAGGTTATATGACAGACAAATACTATGTACAAACTAAGATAAGAGATAACAGAGTAAATTATACAAATTCTTCTAAATTCCTCCAAAAAAAAACAAAAAACCAAACAGCTCATCATTGTCATTACTGAAAACAACTTTGACTCAGTCATCTTTGTCCTGCGAACGAATCTCTTTATTAATATAAATATCTAAAGCTTTGTCTATTTAATGTTTCTCAGCCTTTAACCCACCCCTCCTCTGGGACAGAGTGTCTAATAGTCCGACACTCCTTCTCCACCTGCTCCACTTTCAGGTCATCATCAGGGAAGTCTCCAAGTTCTTGCATCAGAACAGAGTCTCCACTTCTTAATTGTGACATCAGATACTCCTCCAGGTCCAGGGGCTCCACCGCTTCATATGACTGAGGCTAAAAATCCAGAGATGATTGAGGTAATGATGCAATTGGGGAGGGGCAAAAAGATTGAGAGAAACATTAGAACACCCAGCACCAAATATTCAACGTAAAAATAATGACACTCAGCTTTAAAATGGTGATAATTAATTACGAAAAGGAAATTATGAAATATTTAGCAGCACAAAGTTGCAACCTGATAGTCATTGCTGAATAGGGTGAAAAAAAACAAACAAGTAAATATGTATAAACTGCATTTATTTTGTGAGATATCTACCACTATGTAAATGTTTAGGTTAAAAAAATGAAAGAATTTTCTCAATAGATTCAGGTTTAGGAGAAGAAAAAACAAAAACAGAGAGACATGTGAAACGTTTTAAAGTGGTGCATAGTAAAATCATACTAGTGCATAATAAGTTCAAGTGTAAGGGAAAATTGTGCAAGTTGGGGTTGAACGTGTTCATTTGTGACTGTTTTCTAATATTTGTCTAGGTATAAGAAGAGAAAAGCATGTACATAAATAGAAACTGGAACAACCAGGATTTTTTTCAAACCTCCTCCTATTTTTAACTAGAAAAAAAACCTTTATAGTGGAACAAAGGCAGATCTGTAATTATTTTATTGTAAAGGAAAAATGGGTTGTAATTTATTACATGTATGACTGAGCAAGTACCAATATTATTATCAACACACAATGTACCAATCAGGCTTAAAGGGGCAGATGTGAGTTTTTTTATGGGAAGATAACATATATTATAGCAAAACTACTGAGACAGTTGAACCTATTTAGTTGTCTGACTGGCTATACTTGTAAAAGAGGAACTTTCATGTAGTGGGTGTCTTTGTCAGAAGTCAGAGCAAACTGAGCAAACCTCTAAACTGATTATAGACTGCAAGCTGTGACTAGAGTGGAAATTTTTTTTTAAAACTCATAACAATGCGTCTTGTTTAAAACAAGCATATGCCAGACATGGTAACAGAAATAATAATCTGCATGTTATAATCATGCACACTTGCCCCACATAGTCGAATTTTAGAGAAAGCACACACCATGTATGAGAGCAGGAGAGAAAACACACAGGCTTACTTGCTGGTGTCATGCACACTACCATTATCCACACACAGAGATCACTGTAGCAACAGCATTAGTCATTGCTTTGCTCAACTTTTTAAAGCAAATTCCATTTGCCTTGAGACATGTTTTTGCACATCGTTTCACCTTGAGGCATATTCTTTTGTGCTAAATGGTTGCACAAACTGCACCACACAAGCAGCTATGAATGCACTTGCATCTAAAAAGGAAAATGACATAAAAACTATTATTTTAAATAACAGACCCCTAAATTGGACCTCCTCCTTTTGCAGAGGAGGTGTGAAATCTGCACCCCAACTCTGTGCATGTGGCCCCTTCCCTCAGAGTTCAATCATTGTAACACTGCCCCTTTTTATCTTCTTTAATAAAGAGTCTAAGAAAAACTAAATTAATGCAAATCTATGCATGCTTCTAAACCCTGCCCGCTGCTCGGGGGACTATTCGCAGGGCCCGGCAAGAAACTACAACTTCTTAAATCAAACATCAGATTTTTCTCAACTTTCTCAGTGATGATTTTAAATTATTTCCCTTCTGCCTCAACACACGTGTACACCATAAAAGAAACAGTTTCTCAAAGCATTAACATGATAAAATTCTTTCACATCAATATGCTTAAAAATGCCTACAAACCGACAGTTGTGTTGGTTTTAAGAAATAATCCTGTTTCAAAACAGCACAACTTTATCGACATACACTGGCAAAAATTAGCAAGGGGAGACAAGTGACAACAGTGAATTGTAGACAGACAACAAACCAACTTACCCTGCTGACAACTGAAAATGTGCACCATAAAAAGGAAGTGTACAAAATGGCGCACTCCGGATATGGGAAACTAAAGTGTGTATGAACTAATACTAAATGCTTTCAGCTGAAACTAAGCCACAACCCATTTCAAAAGATCCTCTTTAAAACCATCCTCATATTCCTAAAAGCTGACAACTCCAGTAAAGCTGGGAAACATAAGCCAGCATGAGTAAAAGTGGAGGACGTCTTACAAGTTACTTGGAATAACAGTTTCAAGTTGAACTTGTATCTTAACAGACCAGAGCCTCGAGTTTTACAGCATCATGAGAGAAACCACAAGAAATTAAAAGGAAGTGACATCAGCAAGGCGTCCCTCCATCAAGCACAGTTTCAACACACTGGAACAGAAAGTACTGCCTCGCACACGCACCAAAAACAGCACTGAATGCATGCTTCAAACCACATGCAACTACTTCTCTAAGATCTGTCAAACCCAAAACAACACTGATAAAACTAAATTCTGATATTTTTTCCAATAATAAAACCACATTTAAAAAAAACAAACAGACATTGGTACAGTCCTAATCTGCATCACAACTGCAACAACAAGCATTCCTCCCTCATGTCTGCTTTTGACATGACTGCTGAATAATGGGAAACAACCATCCCAGAGATTATGGTATTTAAAATCCTCTCCCGCATCCCAAATCCAGACATATTAAAGATTTTCCCCCATAAGCTGCAAGGTAACCGTGCCCCATCCAGTGCCTGTCAGTAGACAAGCCATTGACCCATTTCCCAAGCAGGTTAGAGATTAACAGTGTTGGATGCCACAGGCTGGGGTGGGATGCATGGTCCAAGCGCAGTTACTTCAACCCTGTCAGCTGACAAGTTCAAGGATCATTTCTGGGTAGCTATAAAAGGGCCTCATCCAAGTCACGCTCCAAATAGATATGTCAAGCGACTTATACCTAAGAGCTTTACAAAACTTTAAATGATAAAAATGTAGGGCAGCAGAGAGGATGAAGAGTGAAAAGACAGAAATATGGGAGGGCAGGGAGAGGGAAAGGTGGAAAAGCTGGGAGGCAGATACAGAGATTAAGGCAAACCACAGGGAGACAGAAAGTGTAAAGGGAGCAAATCTCTGTTAAGAATTACTGCCTGCTTACTTAAAAGAGGACAAATCACACCAACAGTCTGACAGGCTTCAACTAAAGAAGCAAGAAAACAACCGGTGATGATGACATTCAATCTAAAGCTCAAACCAACCTCTTCTAAACCACTTCAAGCCATTAACTGTGTTAATCCTTGATTATTCTCTTGTCTGCTGTACAAGAATGAAGATTCTTCCAAATAAAACTCTGCAAAACTCCACACAGGTGTCACCGCATTGTTGGAACACAAAGTATAATCTTCAAGACGAGACACTACTCTGAGTCAGGCGTTCTCTGGGTTAAGAGTAAAGAGGATGTGAGGATAATATGCTTATAACCCTCTAGTGGTGTAAGCATAAATGCTAAAGCTGCAAGAGCATTGCATTAGAGGAAATAACTCTGCAAACATTCTGGTCATAGTTATTTCCTTTTTCCCTACTAGAGAAGCCTAACATCAGTAAATTAAGTGAAAATTGCTCATGTGCAGCTTTCTTTTAATATGCTGCTTCTTTTAGTGGCTTCTAATGTTCCACATTTGAGAAAGGTCATGGGAATTGTTATTTTAAAAAAAAAAAAAGGTTTTGTGCTATTTCTGTTCCTTTCTGATCAATTTCTCTAGCTAGCAGCTTAAAGCTAGCTGTAAATTCATCAAAGGCTCCGATTAGGATTATGTAACAGTTTCCCGCTCATATAAAAATGTCTAAACTTTAAAACACCAAGGTATTATTTTCTGTATTATTATTCTAATACAGTATTCTAAGGAAACTTACCACAACAAGGCAAGCTGTAGCCGAAGCGTTGGAGTTGGTTCGGCTGTGATAAAAGCCATGGTTCCCGCCAAAGTGTCGTCTGATCTCTGCAGAGGAGTGCCTAAAACAAGGACGATTCATAACAAAATAAAAAGGTATTGACTTCAAGAGGCAGATAATAAAAAGATAATAATAACAGTCATATTTAAAAAACCAATGTGTGTAAGGTGTATCTGAATAACAGGACCAACACCAATTCCATCACTGTTTCCACTTGCATTACATTGAATTGGTGAGCCATGGAGATTCCATTCAAACTATTGTTCACCCGAAACAGAAGCACATTACTGCTGGTCATGAAAAGGCTTTGTCATGCTGGCAACCATACAGGCAGTGGAATAAATATGGTGTCCTCGTTGAAGAGTCAGACCATGCAAGAAATCAACACGACATGGGAATGTATTATTCAGATATGCTGGGTGGATTTTATTTGTGTGCGAGATTATATGTGCCTGCCTGTTGTGACAGTAAGCATGAACTCAGATTTTGCCCTAAATTCTGTGAGATTATACTTAATTTCAGAGCAGATCTAATGTCAGTTTTAGAGTAATCTATCAAATTATCAATGGAACTCAACCAAACAGCCAAAACGATCGCTTTCTTTGCTTCAGCTCAATGACATAAAGGACTGTGTAAGCATGACTGTAAGTAAGCATGTCTGAGTGTGCTTAGTGTTAAAGTGTCAGAAATAGTTTATTGTGATATTTCTACACAGCAAAAAGTGCAAAGTTTGGACCATATGGGTCACAATGATAGCCATTTCCCCTACGGTCAATCTCATGGGATGATTAAGACACAGTATCAAAGTTACAACATCCCCCTGATTAATTATTATTACCACAAATAATAAAAACAACATCCGAACCAGACTGTCAAAATTAAACTTAAGGCAAGTTTATTGCAAGTATCTATGGTATAAGAATCAAGCTAAGTAGTATACAATTTTATTTAATATTCTGTTGCTTTCAGAAGGACATAAACAGTTTTGTCATTTGAGGCTGTAGTGATCCACGCATTGCATTTACATTTTTTAAATCCACTATTTGAATATGTAAAAATGACTGATTAACATGAGAGCAAAGTACATCTATTTATACTACAAGTTCAAAGAATTAAACACTATGAATGGTTTTATGGGGGGGTTCTTTTGCTTTTATTATTGTTTTTTTTTTAGTGTCTTAGGAAACAACAACCTTCTCTGGAAAGTGTTACATTTAAACTTACAGCTATTCAACTCCCCGTTTTCCGACTGCTGCTGTTTTATAATTGCATAAGCTGCTTCACAACAGGTGCAGACACACAACATTATTACAGCAGAGATGCATGTTTACTGCTTTTAGTCTTCAGCATGTCATGACTCAGATGCAAATCTGGTGAAATTTCAGAATAAAAACACTCAGTGTTAAAAACAAATCCTAAAAGGAAACACTGCAATGCATTTGGTGTGTGTGTGTGTGTATGTATATTAGTCAATAACAATAAGTGTCATTGTAATATTTATTGGTTTTTTTATTCTTATTTACAGATGGGTGTGCAACAGGCAAATCCAGTGATGTTACTGCTACTACATCCTCTTCCACAGTGACACAAATGATAAAGAAAGGCTGAATGCTTATACAACTACTTTGTGAAAATATATATATGAGAGGGCTGCAACATGCAGTTTTTCAAAGAACATGTTAGCTTTTGCTGTGCCTCATTGCAAATGAGGCAAGTGCAAGTGAAGTTCTATCACAACATGTCTTTTCCCAGACTAAAATCCCAAACCTTTAGATATTTACATGTTACTTTTAAACTGTTTTCACTAAAAGCAAGTGGAGTGTGGCTTTTATTTCCTGCTTCTTTTTTTAAATAAAATTTAGTGAGATTAGTGAACATTTGGACAACATTTCATAATAACCCTATCATTGGGGAAGGTAAAAAAAAAAATCACAACAAAATTTAACACCGCTGCACCACAAGACTCACAATCCATCTCAAGTATGCTTGACAACATTTTTAACTCTCAGTCTTATCAGCAATCCAGTTGTGCAATTCTCACTTGTTGCTTTTAACCTAGAACATTTAACTCTCTGAACACGTCGTGCAAACACACCTGAGTGCTGTGCAGCATATCCACAACCTTGCTGCAGGCCACTAAATAGGTTTATGAATGCAGCATGTTTCTGTTTTGCACAATAGCACACGGCTGAGTAAGAACTTCATATTTACAACATACCTTTTCCGCACACACCCACCTTTATGGCGCTTATGCTGAAATATGTCAAGTCATATAAGCCAGTAGGGCTTAAAGAGACTGCAGGTAATAAACTAAAGCTAAGTGTTAGTCAACACAAAGTATGGTGATGCTTTTCACTGTTATCTATGGATACAAACACAGTAGAGTTCTGACCCTCATGCACCCTTTTTGGTCAAACTTGACATGCTTTATAAATGATAATATTGCCATTTTTCTGTCTGTGCTACTTCATCTATACAGCATCTAATTCTTACAGGTCACTGTTGTCAAGAGAAATTATTTTCAATACATCTGACTTTTTCCTGGAGCATATTTCTTTGTAGGGTTTGGACCAAGACCATTTAAAACTTGTAAAATACTCTAAAACTTGAAAAAAGAACATGCCCAACCCTGTATAAACTGAGCCCTTCAGCAGTCTGTCACTAATATCTGCCTTCTTTTTGAGTGTTTTATTACCAATTACAAGACTTAATCATATAACTCAGAATATCAAATACACACAGAAAAATAGACAAAAAGTATGATTTGTGCACAATCTGATCTGCATGCACAGAGGAGGGAAGGGATGGGGTGTTGTTGGGTTGCATACAATGACACACATTAAGGGACCTTCTATAAAAAGACCAGGCAAGTAAAACTGTAATCAGCTCTTGCCAGTAGAAGCAGGCTGACATTATTTTACCACAAGTAGACAAACAGCTTGTCACAGCAAGCAACATCTGTCTCTCTCTTTAGTGGGCCGCTGTCTTGGCATCTTTTGTTATATAAAACCAGAGCTGTTGTCAGCAGGATTAAAAGCAGAGCTTGGGATTTTAGTCATTTAGCAAATTTATATGAAAAAGAGCACGTGTTATGAGCCCAAAAACAAAACTGTTGGCTCAATTAATACTTTTTATTCAGACCACAGAAAGTAAAAAGGGCTGGAAAACCAATTCATTCTTACATAAAAGTTGACATCAAGACAAGACATCAAAGAGAAGAAATAAATGATCATCAGTAATGCTTAAATGGTTTTAAGGTGACGAGACTTGTAGTTTATCAGTAATTCTTTCCAAGACTAAGAAAACAGTCTAAAGTGCCACTGTTCCTTAACTACTATTGACCTTAGAATAAAAAAATTCATTAAAGTTAATAAAGGTTAACCACTCTACTCTTCAAAAACAGCTTCTGGGTTTTTTGAGGCTCATCAGGCCCCAGAACATCAGATGCAAGACCTCTAAGAATAGCTTCAACAGTCTGCGCCGAGTTGCCTTTCCACTCCTCTTTCAGCCCCATGTCTTCATACAATCCCAACTCAAGAGATTTCTATACTTGTAAGAAAACAAAAAGGTACATTTTAGGGCTACTTTGATGTTGTGCACATCCTTTTTAAATGCACTTTATAAATAAATTCATTCTGATTTTAATTGTTATAAACAATATTACTTATATAGTAACACTATAACCAGAAGGACGTTGAATTGTCTCAAGGTAAGCGGTTTACTCACTTTTCAAGTAAGTGATTTAATGTTCTGGCTTATGGGTATATCATATACTCAGATATACTCATAGATTCAAGCCTTATGTGCTTTGTAATAATTTTGATGCATTGAAAAGCAGAGTAATAAACCTCTTAGTTTCCTTGTGTCTTTAAAATTGTGTTTTGAGACTGTAGAGCAAAAAAGACTTACCATACCCAAAGGAGCTGGATGAGCACAAAGCTCCAATGCAAACACTATGATGCAAACCAATAAAATGCTTACAATGGTAATATTTCTTTATAATCTACATTCTTAGGTTGTACTACCAGCTTAACAGACCAGACCAAATAATAGTAAAAAAAAAATCAATCACAAAACAGTAAAGATATTTGATATTATCAGCATACCGATATTATCATTCAATAATCTGAATTGAAATGTGATATTGGAAAATATTGGTACCGGCTTTACTATTTTTCAAAGAAAACTTTTATACAGCACGTAGATGCAATATATAAAATTCTTCAAACAAATCAAAGAAAAAATATTAGCAATATCATAAATAGTTTTTCAGATATGTTTGATTGGCACAACATCATCACACCGTGACTTGCAGCAAAGGAACTTGGCAGTGGACTCGTTGGAAAGAAGTGTTCAGACATTCTTAAATGCAATATAATTACAGTAGATACGCTGAGGAGAAGAGTACCATT
>JBAMIG010000012.1:9248755-9272592 GCA_037177335.1 Kiunga ballochi
CTCGTTGGAAAGAAGTGTTCAGACATTCTTAAATGCAATATAATTACAGTAGATACGCTGAGGAGAAGAGTACCATTAAAGTAACTGCTCCAAGGAATTCAACATGAAGCCAGAGTCACAGCTGACAACAATTACAAGAAAAAGAGAATAATAAAAAAGTCATAACAGGAAATTTTGTCTGTTTTTCAACTACATCTTTCCATCACTTAATAGTGAAATATATCACAGCTCTTATGAAACATATCACTACAAATTGGATGATGTTGCAGCTCTATTCAGTAGACTAATCCATCAACAAGACTTGATTTTTTTTTGTTTGATTAGTTTAAACATTGCTCTATGATAAGCATGTTCAAGATATGTAAGATTAACCTGCCATATTTGGATCAGTAGTTTGGATAATCTAAAATAAAATCTTGATCACTGCCACATATTGAAATCACCATTTCTAAGAAGAAGAAAATCCATATTTTATTCAAAGTTTTATGAGGGGCAAAATATTTATGACTAGTCAGATATCTTAATGTGTCATTGGTGCTTTTAGAAGTGATGGAGGAACCTGAATGGAAGATGTGACACTTGCAGATTATTTGACCCTGTGACATTATAATTACATTAGATTAGGCCAGCAAAGGATACGTTTACTACCAGCACCACAGCCGTGAGAGTGAGGGGTTTCAGAAAATCCTGTTAAAAAATTTCCCAATGTGGATTCTTGGATTTAAACCTTTCATCACTCATCCGTACAGAAAATCCGAGGCCCAGTGTGTTCTTGTGTTGTATAAAGTCATACAACACAAGCGTACATTTGCTGCGTATTATTGTTAGCATTTCTAGAATCATCCCCACCCCACTGAGACGCAGGGATACATCGCAGCTTCTCACAGCTACTTCAGCAATTAAACATCCCACTTTCTCAACAACCAAATGTTTAGTTGTATACAAGTTTATCTGGATTTACTCCTCATGACACGTGTCCCACAAGGCATGATATTAAGAGTCTGCATCCCCATTATTATTATTCAGTCTTCAGAAATGGGTGGCTCCTTTAAAGCTTGAAAACCCCTCCAGCATCCATGATCCAATCCAAACGGGGAAGACAGGAAGACAGGAAAACAGCAAGCAGTATACATAACAAGAGAAGAAAAGCAGACTAAAGGGATGCCCCCACTGTGTGTCCTATACTATCGTGTGTCTCCAGACTTAATGGGTCTTGCTGCTATCAGCACCATCATGACTCCATTTCCTGTCAAAGGGAGGCACACACAAACACAGTAGTCACTTGGTAGGACAGGTCACAAGTAGCTCAAAGCAGCATAAATGAGTGACCAAAACTGATCTGAAGCCAAATTGCAGCTGAATTTGGATCCTTTATTACTGGATCCTTCATTTAAAGTTCCTAGTTGAGCATCTTTTAACACATCAGTTAAAACGTCCCTCGCCAGCCCACCAACAGACATGAGGGTTAATAGATGACATCAGTTTAAAGCCCAGAGGAAATCAGATGAAACTCAACCCAAGGGCCCCTCCCAACTTAAGAACATTGAACGGCAGAGGCCCCGTGTCCACAGCTGTCCTCACACCTGTTACCGTATGCTTTTAAATCACATCATGATCATTATTTCAATATAAAGTGCTCGGCTAGCAGCATGCATTGCACTGCTGTCCCATTGATGTTAAGATTTGCTTTTTTTTTCCTCTACTGACAGTTTTTTCCTTTCCCCTTTTCATGCATTTATGAAGAAACACACATTTCCTGATTTAAAACTGCCAGTAGCAAAAAAAGCGAAGTGAGACCAGTGAGTAGCTGCGTCCTCATTATTTGCAGGATTTCCTCTACACTCCCTCCTGATAAATATGTCAAGGGAGGAAAAACTAATGACACCATAGAATACTTAAGGACTGCATCTGTAAAGTTTACAGCAACCTGATTTTCACAAAGAAGCATAAGTGCCAGATATTAGTCATTTAATCTTGCAGCAGGCTGCATGCTGGGGTGTAGACTTGTGACTTGTGTTCCTTTTTGTCCAGCAGCTCGTGATTATCTCGTTACCGTGATTCTCTATGTGTTTCCTTTTGACATCTTAGATTATTATGTATTTATTTAAAGCATGGAAACACAATTTAAGTCACTGGTTAAATTTAGTTAAGAACACATACTATCCAGAAATAAAGCATTTGATCTATTATATAAGATTATGACTGCATTGACACCACATAAGATATTTCTATCAGTTTCTTGCATGCTAATGACTTGCTCAACATGCAGAGTGCATCTTAAACAAAGTGAAACCAAGTGATTGCTAGGATAAGGGTTGCTGGATTACCGAATATCATTCCGTAAATTTTGATGCATATGATTATGTCTCTGCGTTAATCCAGCTGTATCTGACAGCAGGGGAGTTATACACATATGGCATTTAGCATTAGCAGAGAGACTCTTATGGACATTTTAGAATGAACAATCAACCTAGCATGCATGTCTTTAAACAGTGAGATGAAGCCAATACCCTGACAGAACCCATGCTAACATGGGAAGAACATGCAAACCCCACAAAGAAAACCCACTGTTCCAGCCAAGGGTCGAACCAGCAACCTTCTAGCTGTGAGTGCTAACCATTGTTCAACCATGCAGCTCTATTAAATATTAAATGAATCTGTTAAATAAAACCAACACAAGTATTTATATTGCACTTGTCAGGGAATGCAAATGTGTTTAATCATCATCAATTTGCACTATTCAAACGCACCGACACCAGTGTATGCTACAGAAGTGGATTTTCTAGTCCGCAGCTTTGCTGGCTCATCACTGGATTTAGGCTGTGACCCAAGAACCCTCGCATCTCTCAGCAGCTGAGCTCAGCTCTGCACAGCCCAACACAGCACAAAAGCAGACAGCCATGATTTCTCCTGGCTATTAAAAGCTACAGTGCAGCTCACTTGTGGTGGATAGATCAAGGGAGGAGAGAAAATTTTAACAACTGCAAGAATATCCACATATAATTTTGCAATGCTGTGAACAAACTGTACAAAGCACATGATCCAACAGACTATACAAGACAAGAAGCTATACATGCCAGCAAGGTTAAACATAATAAACATTAGTGTATTTTTGTGTAGTGACTTCTACTGCAGAGAAAGCATAACACACAATAGACTTCCATGCGCACACTTCCTCCACACCTGGCCAGTGTTACTGCAGGAACTATGACCACATCCCTCCTAATATACACCAGCTCTTTGGGCTTTTCAGACCTCATATAAAACAGGAAATGATCACATTAGAAGCTCTAGATATAGAATGGACAAGTGGAGGAAATGACTGCTATAGCCTACTCTGTCGGCCAACGTGTCAGATTAAAACACAAAGTCAAAGCAACCTGTCCAAATTCTCACTATCAGTTTATGCTGGTAATTGATCACGTGACTGTTATGATCAAAACTGTAGGCCTAATAATTCTCAAGAGCACCTCCTCAAAAGTTGAAGAAAAGTAGGAATGCATTGCCTATTATTGTTCAGGCAGCCCTTTTCCCCGGCTGAAAGTGAATCAACCTGCAGCAATAAGATCCACAACATGTGGCTGCCTGCTCCACCATGGAATCCCCTCCAAACGTCCCCTCTGAGGAAACTCTGAGTTTTCATTCACTCTTTTAACCAGCTGGATCAAGATAATCATTGCTTCTAATAGGAGATGTTTTACCTGTTGATCTTCAGAGCGAAAGCCCGTCGCTCTGAACTGCTCAAAGAAGCCATATGCACGAGACTAAAGTCCAATCCAGCGGCGGTGGATTTGCTCGCTTTCTCCTGCGCTCTCGCGGCCTGGCTGTCAACAACGCACCGCTACTTCACCTCGCTACTCTTCAACTGTCACGCCAACGCTCATATTGATTGTGGCGACAGCAGCTGTTCTGGGTGTAAACTTCCGCATTTGCTTTGAGGCATCCCGTCGAGGGAGTGCAAGGCAGGAGGGAGGCAGACACCCGGCGGCGGCGGCACGAGGGCGGGAGGGAGGATGGGACAGGTTGGATGAGGCACGCGCGCTCCCTCGCTGCTGTGATGAGCGTCAACAAGCAGTTGCTCTGTTTTGGTTTTGGTCTTTTTGGTTTTAGTGTGTGCACATTCCTTGTTTCGAGTGTGTAAATATCTAATTGACAGAGAGACCAAAGCTACTCTGATTACTCTGATCTAAAACTACTTTTTGTCCTTTTTTTTTCAAGGAGTAAAGCAATATAAATATGATACCTCTAGGTTTTTGAGTGTGTTTGTGTTTGCAATAGCTCAGGAAATTGATTTTTATTGGACATCACACTACAAGGAGGTTTCCAGCTATTCTTTTGTTTTAAATTAAGATTTTTCTTTCCTTTTTTGTCATCAAGGAAATGAGTCCATCTAATTAGGCTATTATTCCACTTGTAAGGACTTTTCACTGCTTGCATAGTTTTTTTTTTCTTTTTTACAATTTTAGGTGATTTTCCCAGGCACCGCCATACACTTTACTTATTTACACTAATAGCTAAGAAACCAATTACATGGAAAAAAAAAAAAGTCAGAGCATGCAGACGATGTAGACATGGTTAAACTACTGAATTTTAAAACTTGCAGCAGACTGGAGAGAAAATATTTAAGTGACTGAATGGATCAGAGTTTTTAGTATCAGACAGAGTTGTCTAAGCATTGCAGAAATGGTTGATCCACTGGGATTTTCCACATTCAACCATCTTTAGTATCAAAGGATTGCAGGATGGGCCAAAAAAGAGAAAATATCCAATAAGTTGCAGATGTGTGGATAAATATGTCTTTTTGATTTCAGAAATCAGAGAATATGTGACGGGTAAGGAAAATGGAAAGGCAACAATCACTTGTTATCGCACAGTTCCTGTCAACTCAGAGAGGAAAACTTGAGATCACAATTTGCACCAATTTACCTAAATTTACCAATAATGATTTAAAGGATTCTACCACATCTGATGAGTCTTAATCTTAAAAGCAACATTCAGAAGCTAATGCCATAATTTAGTGTGAACAACATGGGTTTTAATATTACCAGTTGATTATTGTTCAAACACCAGTCAACCTGAGTATTGTTGACCATCTTAATTCATTTAATGTTCAAACTACTCAACTTCTGATGGCTCATTTTAACAGGGCAATGCATCATATAACAAAGCTCAAATTATTTTAAAGTGGTTAATTAAACATGACAAACACTTCACTGTACACCAATGACCTCTACAGTCACCAGATGTCAATTTAAAGTAGTACCTTTGCCATGTGGTGGAACAGGAAAGTTGCACCATTAATATGCAGACAACAAATCTGCAGGAACTTAATAAGATTTCCAACACTTTCTTGAATCTGTCTTAAAGCTCCTATGCTATTTTGAGGTCCAACTTGGTGTATCTAATAAAGAGGTGTAAATATTTGCTATAAATATTGGCTCATTAGTTCACTGCCAGGTGCAGAAAAGAAAAATGTAATAGCGATAGAACATAAGCTCCGTAATAGCTGAGCTGATAGCTTATCCCAGTCGTTAACAGTAGAGAAACAGGGAAAAGGCCTATTTGTGGTAGGTTGATATTTAGGTTGATAGTGTCAAGCAAGCAATCACTCAAGCTCACATTTAATTTACAATCACCAAATAATGTAAAATTATTCTGTTTTGCACAGTAAGTTAGAAAGCTATTTTCTTTGAGGTTGTAGTGCAATCTACTACACCACTGTGTAGCCACACAATAACTTGTTTATTAGTCAGAAAATATTTAAAAAATCCTTATTTTTTCCTCAAAAGAAGTAATCTGCACGTTAAATGATTTAAACAGCAGGAAAAGTTAGTCCTAAAATGTCTTTAAGAATATTTACCAACTGAACTATTTATTAAATGGTCTTATTGTGAATTTGCTGCAAAGCCTTTATGCTTCAAGAGACCCTGGTTTATGACCCCAATTGGAAGAAATGGAGGGATTTATGAGGACTGAGAAGGTGAGTTCCTTTTTGCTCTATACTCTGGTGTTTTTATTTATTTACTTTCAGCAGTTATGTTTTTTTAATGTCTCAGGAAGTAGCCTGCTCTATGTATTAGCAACAACACTCACTTTATAACTGCAATTAATATTAATGTAATAATTATTAATTTGGCAGTTTCTGGTTAGACAGACAACAAAATATGATAACAGAAAAACACATTTGATCATACTTACCCATATTTTGACAGTAAATCAGAATGTTTCAAAGACTTTGAAACATTTTGTTTGAAAAACTTTAAATGCTATATTTCACATAGCTGAATTTATTTTAATTACAACTGCTCCATAATACTGGTAAGATCTCAAGAGCACAATTAGATTTAGTTAATCTTAATTGAACAGGGATTGGCCACAACATTGAATAACACAAATCAATATATTTATACAGCATGACTTCAGTCATGTACAAGTGTTTAAATGATTTTTGTTTGACATTAAAACATGTCCGACCTAATATTATTTAATAGTTTTAGTCATTCAAGACCACAGAAATTTTTTTATAATGGCTAAATAATTTAGACCAGGTAGAATGAATGTAATGCTATTGAAATGTTTCATATGTGACATTTATTCATTCTTCAGTTTTATCTTGTTTTATGTGGTTAAAGGTCACACAAAAACTCCTTAAGGGGACCCAACGACAGAACTGAGGCAGATTTTAAATTACACAACATTTATCTTTTTAAAGTTATCATTTTGATAAATTAATTTTGTATGACAGGTGTTAATTGTGTAAATTATTAGTGTACAATGCTTTATACAACGATGGTTGGTGTTTATCTACATTTTCTCTAATATTTGTCTAATAATACAATCCTGAATGTGAGGTTAGGGGTCTAATTTTTACAATTATTGGAAATTTATTGATTATATAATAGCTTGTTTTAACATCAAAGAAGGCCTCTGTTTGCTACAATAAATGGTTTCTGTCTCCATCTTGTGGTATATTTTTGTCTTCACAACAAATTAAATCAGGTTCTTCCAGCAAACTGATACTTGAAAAAAAAAAAAAAACTAAATAAATAATTAACAAAATGTCATTATTTTTTTTAAAACCCTGACATTTTTCCCAACGGTATTATAAATTGTTTTGGCAGTGTTCTTTGTGTTTTCAATACTCATCTATAAAGCGGAACCAATGTTACAGTTTCAGCATTAGCCCGGCGTCCTTCCCAAGTAGCACACTGTCAAATGAAGCACCTGAACACACAGCGGAAAGCATTTTATGAGAAAACTTTGTGTAACAAGCGGTGACTTGATTGTTTTGTTTTTAAATTAAGGACGGTGTGGCTTTTTCTGTTGTGGTGGTGACTGAATAGGTAAGCGGGTTTAGTTTTTAGGATCTTTTTCAAATTTGCAGTTAGACTGACACTGCTGTTCCTTCACGTGTTTGTACTTCTTTTTTTTTTTTTTAGTCTTGTAAGGATAGCGTCCAGAATAATGTAGCAAAATGCAGACTTTATATGGGTAATCATAATTTATAAATAGTTCCAACTGAATTTGAACATTAGATCATATCCAACTAGTGTGCCCGAGGACAAACATTGATAATTGGACTGTGGGTGCCATGATGGAGGAAGAGGATGACTGTCCAGAGTTAGTTCCCATCGACACCCAGTCTGATCCCTCTGCCCAGCAGATACCGGTCACTATCATCACAGGCTACCTGGGTGAGATCCACTTTTTAATGAGATTATAAAGGAGATTATGGTCTCAAACAAAGCGGTTGACAGGTGTACACCCACACCATTTTGCAACACACGTATATGAATAATACTGTACATGTTTCTTAACAGGTGCTGGAAAGACTACACTCTTGAACTACATTTTAACAGAGCAACACAACAAGCGGATTGCTGTCATTCTCAATGAATTTGGAGAAGGTACACTGATCATTTTACCATCAAATCAACCATAAACTAGTTTTGCCCAGGCCAATAACAGTGATTTCTATGTTGTTGTTTCCTGTGCTTGCCACAAGTAAACAGCATCTTTGCAAACATGCAAAACACAACTACAGAGAAGAAAGTGTGGTTTCTAAGACTACAAGCTGAGCACTTTTCATATAAATGTTTTCATGCACGCTCAGCTGATATTTTGCTTGCCTTTCCTTCCTGAAGGTAGCGCTCTTGAGAAGTCTCTTGCTGTGAGCCAAGCAGGAGAGCTGTATGAGGAGTGGCTGGAGCTGAGAAATGGCTGCCTCTGTTGCTCTGTTAAGTATGTTGAATAACTAAGTACAGGCTTGTGTAAAATACAATTACAACTTTTGATTGCTGCTGTGTGCCTGGGCCTCAGCACTTGGTTTTTAGCAGAGTGCATTCTTCTTTGTATTTATAGTTATTACCTCTGTCTTATTTTTCAGGGACAATGGGCTTAAAGCCATTGAAAACCTGATGGAAAAGAAAGGAAAATTTGACTACATCCTGTTGGAAACCACAGGACTTGCTGATCCGGGTAATGATCAATTTCAAGTTTTGTGTGTGTGGTATAAATCTGTTGGCATGGTGGTTAGCGTCACCACGAAGTGGCTAGTTTAAGGCTCTAACATGAGGCTTCGAGACCTTCCTATGTGGAGTTTGCATGTTTTCCCCGTGTTGGCATGGGTTCCTACTGGCTACTCTGGCTTCCTCCCACTGTCCAAAAACATGCATGTTGGGTTGATTGATCATTCTAAATTGTCCTTTGGTGTGAAGTCATACCCTAACTTGAACCCAGATTCACCAGACCTGGATCAACTTCTGTGACCACTACTCTACAGCTCTCACTTTTAGCTCTGCAGACCCAATATGCAGAGGTTACAGTTTCTTTATTTGCCATCCTTTACCCTCTCTGAACCCCCTCCTGTTGAACTACAAGTCACTTCAGAGCGATTGGAGCTCACAAAGCTCTAAACCAGGGGTGTCAAAGTCCGTCCCTGAAGGGCCGGTATCCTGCAGGTTTTTGTTGTCTCCATGCTCTGACACAGCTGACTGAAATTACTTAATAGATGGACAAGAAGCAGTTGGATCTATTTTATTTGCATCAGGTGTGTTAGTGCAGGTAAACGGCAAAACTTGCTGGATACCGGCCCTCGAGGACCGGAGTTTGACACATGTGCTCTAAACAAATCAATCCTGATTATATTATTGACTGTTCAAACTTTGCCATGAAGAAGAAATCATTTTAGCTCTGTGAAACATCAGGAACAGCTTTTTCACAAGGAAGTGTGAAGTGTGTGAGTTAGCTGTAATAAACATTAATTGGTACTCTTAGCACACACACAGGCATTTATCAGTCAGCTTTAAAATTAGAACTCATGAAGTTTCCATCTTCCTGTTTAAAATACCAGATTTTTTTTATTATTATTCTGAGAAAATTAACTTTTTTGAACCAGGCTGTCCATGTGACATGTAAAGATCCAGGGTTAGCCCCAGAACCATTTTTGCAGTTTGTGTCTAAATGTTTAAAACCCCCACCGGTGAAGTTGTAAAGCACATACCAGAGGTTGGACATTTTGGGACAAACTGAGGGCCAGACTCGTGTTGCTGTGACAGGAGCATCTAATGGCAGCCAAAAGAATCTAGCTGTGTGTTCATCCCTTGGGCTTGAATGATGTAATCAATATTTGGTTATTACAGGGCGAGTGGGGTGACAGTCAGGGTGTGTTACTAAGTGACAGGTGTCAGGATGTAGCATCCTGGGTAGACACACGTCACCCAGCCTCTCAGCAAGAACCAACAGAGCGTGATCAGACTGGGCCTTTCCTCTCTTCTCGCCCATGTCATTGGCTTGTTATCAACCTGGACAGGCCTGTCATTGGCTTTGACACTGCTGTCAATCATAAACATTCCCAGGGGGTTGTCCTCTTCTTTTCAGGAAGAGGGCAAATAAATTGTGTGAAATATGCCACTCAAAAACTGTGTTTTCATTAAATACCCATCAAATATTTACAATCCTATGTAATTCTCACTCAGCAGTTTGACAAAAACGCATTATGTGTACAAGCTGTGGGTGGCATGGCAACAGAGGTATTTGGGGATATCACACTCCATGGTAAATTGGTAACAAACCGAGAAGAAAAAGCTATTAAACTTTTGATTTTGGTTTAATCTGATACTTGGAAGGGAAAAAAATACTTCAGATGTGGGTCTCACTAAATATATTTAACTATATGTAGGCACATTTCAAGTAATCCTTCATCACTGTGGCAAATGGCAAAAACTTTCTGGTTTCAGTCTCACTCCAGAGATGCTAGATTGAACAAACTTCTTTAAATTATACAATAAAAAAAATTAACTATACTATATTCATCCCAGAGAGAAATTTTTTCAAGGAAATTCTGCAGATGAGTCTGTCCTGCAGTGCACTTGAAGTAGCCTTTCACTGAGCGTGTTGTTTCTGCTCTATGCTGTTTAGCACGTTATTGTTTATTATGTTAAAAGCATGTGCAGCAGTTCACTCCACAGCTACCCCCAGAACATACCCAGCTTTCTTGATCAGGCTCTGTTGCTGCTGCCCTCGCTGATGCCACATTGCACTTTCTATAGTTTGTAAAGATTTCTGTTTTCAAGCATACATCAATCTAATGGCTATTCAGAGGATGGCTGACAATGTAAGCTGCTATTTGATTGTTGATTAAACCCAACAAACAACAGGAGGTTTGTCTTATTTTTATTGCCAGCTCTCATTATTCTTTTTAAAAGCAATGAATGCAGACATGAGTACCTTTTGAGAGCTTGGCTGTCATCTGTCTGCAGGAATGCTTATTATCCTGACACTTCCCTTTTTAGTTTGTATAGACTCTAACAAACCAACGTCTTGTGACAGGATCTGTGGCCTCCATGTTCTGGGTTGATGCCGAGCTTGGCAGTGACATCTATTTGGATGGTAAGAGATATGACCTGTGAGTTTCACTGTGTTTTTTTTATTCCTTTACTAAATAACTGATTGAAAACTCACATTTCTAAATAGCTGTGGAATAGCTACAGTGCAATATTCCCCTGCTTCCCTCCACCAAATACTCAGCTGTCTTCTCTGTTGCTAACAAAACTATAGGAAGCGACAGCCAAAGGACGTCTGTAATTTGGAGCAGAATGTGCCCAAATTGTGGTACATTTTCCTTACTTTTTCATTTATTTGTTTATCCTGCTGCAGGCATTGTCACTGTCATCGATGCTAAGTATGGTGTACAGGTATGTAATAAAAAATACTTTTATCTAATGTAATACCTTGTGGTTACAAAGACAAAGTAGATAAAAATGATCTGCATCAGGGAAAGAATGTTAAAGGGGACATTTGCAGCGTTGATCATGCATTTTAAACCTATTTGCAGTTTGGGTTTTTATGCAACAACAAAAGAAATTGTTACTTTTTGGTCCAAATGAACGGATAAATCTAATCTGAGATCCTTTCCTCCCTGTGGTACTTAAAAAGAACATAGATAATGGCCTCTAACTTAGAAGTGTCATGCTCAGTGAAGTGACAAATTTCACGGTCCTTGAGCGTAGCTGGAAATGCTGACAGAAGAAGAGGCAGGATATAACTCATAGTGACGGAGTAATATATATCACAGGTGTGAGCATCGTAATACGACTGTCACATCCACTCACCTGCCTCCTCTCTTATCTGCTCCATCAAATACCTGCCTAAAAAGATATCCATTTCATGTCCATCAGCCCCTTGTTTCTCACCATCTGAAGGGCTGCTTTTCATTTACCGCAGATGATGTTGAATAAAATCAGCAATTGACAAATCCATTAAGTTTTATTTAATTCATTGCTGTCATTCAGAGATGGAGCTGTGGCGATTCAGAGGGTGACAGATTGTTGTCAAACTGACACTCAGGGGTCACGATCCAGAGCTGCCGAGTGTTACACAATAGATTGTTTGGGAAAATGCAGAATAGAAGGATCTAATGTGGTTTATGCAGTTAAGATTATGTTAAGTTTGCTGTAATTATTTTTAGCTTTTATTTAATTTTAGAGCATGTTTAAAATAGGAAACGACTGGGTGTTTATATGTGTAACTTACTTTTATTCATGTTTTTATAGCATCTATCAGAAGAAAAAGCAGATGGACTTGTCAATGAAGCCGCTAGGTAATTTTATTTAATTGTTTTTCTTCCTACATTGTAATGGATTAAACAAAAGCTAAAAGAGTTATTTTTCAAGAAGCCAAAATACTTGCGATCACAGTGTCCACACATGTCATGATTGTTGGAGATACCTCTGCCATTGTCTGTCTGTCTTCCAGTTAGCTCCTACCAGCACGTATGATGCTGAACTGATACACTGATGGGGAAATAAAGGACTGGCTTCGTGACCTTTTGCATTCTTTGTTTGTCTTTTGGTGCTCTGCTCTCATTTAGGTTTGGCATTTCTATTCATTTCCACCAGTAAAGGCTCGTGTACACTGCTGGAAACAAGTGTGTGGTTCATATTTGTGTGCTTTTACATGTGGTAACCTAATTACGTGACACATCTGAGTGGACTGGAAGTGCGGCTTATTTACACTGGGGTTTGTTTAATGTCCTCTAAGACAGATTGCAGTTGCTGACTTGACCATAATCAACAAGACTGACCTGGTGAATGAAGAGGAACTAAATCAAGTCCGAGACACTGTCAGGTCAACACTTAGATCTCTGCCTTCAGATGCATCTGTAAAATGAATTTGGATGTTGGACTGTGTTGTCGTTTAATGATCTTTTTTTCACCTTCTCATTTCAGGTCTATAAATGGTCTTGTCAAAATTCTCGAAACTCAGAGATCAAGGTAAGTTTAATTTTCTTCCAAACAAATAAGAGGTCATCTTGTGCGTTCAGGTTAAGTAGGCTTCATTGCCCCAGGTTCCCCGCTGACTCTGGCGGAACCCCTTCTCAGATCTTTGTATCAAAGATGAAGAAGTGCAGACCTTGCTGCAGACGTGCACATAAACAAACACAAATTGAAGGGCTCTGAGTAAACATCAAACATGCATCGGTGTCCAGTTACCCACAAGTCTTTACTCTCTGACCCCCAGGTCTTCAGGCTGATGGGATGGCATATGTGTGGGTGTGTGTGGGTCCAAATATGTGTCCGGATGGTTAGCTGTCTGTGTCTGTTGGGGAAGCTAACAGAGCGGTGTGAATACAAGGACTGGGTGTGTTGGACACTGCGGTGGCCTCCTGCAGGGTTCAGACCAGGGTGAGCAGATGAAAGACCGTGCAGCGAGGGGTTAATTGAAAAAACATTGCAGAAACATTTCGCTTGGGTTCACTCGGTTACCTTTTTAATGTTGGTTTGTGGTAAACACTGGTGCTTTCTGGTGTTATCTAGCATGAGTTGGATCTGAAATGAGACTTTAAAGTGATACAAGGTAATTCTCTATGACAGGGTGGACCTCGCTGAAGTCCTGGATCTGCATTCTTTTGACAGCAAGGATGGAGCAAAGTGAGTTTGTTTGGTTTTAATTCCCTTTACAAAAAATAAATAAGTAAAATCTTTGGTTGAAGGAATTTGTTCAGTGAATTTACAAGAATGTGAGTCACGGGTTTTTTTTTTTTTTTTGAACACCTGCTACATAAATGCACTACCCCACCTATGATTTTGAACTAAATAAATGTTTTACACTTTTCATTTAACTTTAATAGTTATTAATCATTTGTAAAAAAAAATATAGAAAACAAAACAAAAAAAACCAACAATGTAAATACCAAACCTGATTTTATATATTGTTATACATTTTTGGGGTTTATGAACTGCCGTTTATGACTGACTGTCATGCTACATGTGCTGATACTTGCATATTTACTCATAATCTTGCATTTAAAACTCTCAGTGAAAGATAAAAAAGCTTATTTAGTTTTTGTTGCTACCACAGAGCTGTGTAGCCAGCCGTCTTTGATGCTGCTGCCATGTTTCTCTCTAATTAACAGACTCTTCTATTGAGCGTCGCCCTGTTACACCACAGGATGGTCATCATATTGTATCCTCTGCAGAATGCCATTCTCATGAATAGAATCAGTGTTCATCCCTTCGTGTGAATGAACCCGCCGCCGTGTTAAAGCTCTCTTAGATGCCCCAAGTCAGTGTCTCTCCACCAGCTGCAGAGGATTAGAGCTGTGTGTGTCCGCTGGCTCCCGAGGAGTTCCCCTTGTCCCAACAGATAGCTTCTTTCGCCCTGCCTTTGAGTCTCACCCCCTCCTCCCACGAGTCCCATGCTGGCTGTTTGAAGCCGCCCCCCCACCGCTCTTCCTGTGTGGCACTAACAGCACACAGGGCTCAAGCAGCTGGACACAACATTTAGCCTCCCTGTGAGGTCAGGGAGAAGTGGGGGGACAAGGCTAATAGTTTGTTTGGAGGTGATAGTGGGTGTCCTTTAGGTTTTAATTGCCATTTCTAAAGCCTTTGCAAGTCTATTTAGACTATAAGTAACTATGAGATCAGACATGGAGGAAAAAACTTATTCTGCAAAAAATAGTGCAGATAAAAGTGACACATAAGCTAAAGTTTTATGTAACTTAAACATTACCTACTCTGTAAAGTGTTACTGACAATAAAGTCTTTTTACCTAATAGCCAGCGGACACCGTGGAAAACATGCCACGAAAACAAACATTTAAGAGTTATTGCAATAATGCTGAATAAAACGTGAGAGATCAATGAGGCAGCATCTCAGATGACCTATAAACTCTCATCATTGTCCCCCAAAAGGCAACAGCATCTCGTATAAGCCCTGACTGATTCTTCTAATGAATCTCGCAGTCCTTTGTGGTCGTCAGTTTCCAGAGAATATAACGTAGAGCAAAAATACATTTTTCAGGCTTGTACGTTTTAGTTTTAAACTGATTCAAACTACAAATGCAGGTCCAGAAGAATGAAAAGCCATAAAAACTGTGATGACACTGATCCGTTCAGCATCTCATTGCACACACACTTCATGTTCTACATCTGACAAGTAATCCAACTTTCCACGATTAATTTGAAAATTTAAAGTTTAAATTTACAGTATCTTATAAAGGTGACGACTGCAACAAAGCATCTTTTGTTGCTTTATGCTGAGCTGATTCAGTTTTTTAAATGTGATAATTAGCTTAATTTATGAGATTAAACAATAAACTAAGACACTGTAATAATTTCTCTCATTTGAAAGGTTTGCTGAGAAGCTGCAGCTTGTGAAACCAATAGCACCACATCTTGACAAGGTCAGTACGCACTGAGCTGAGTTTAGTGTCTGCGCACCTCTCGGGTTTTCCTTTGCTAATTTATTTCAGCACTTTGTTTCCTCCAGGATGAAGGGGGATGCATTCTCCTCGGGCTTAAATTGGCCTGCATTCCCCCAGGCTGCGACACTGCAGTGAAAACTCCCTCCCTGCTTTGCTTTTTGTGTTGAGATCAACTTGGAGCTTTTGATGTTTTCTTGTTACATTACAAATAGAGCCACTCTGGGTCGTACACGACGGGAACATTAAGGCCTTTTTTCTTATGTTGGCTGGGTGTTGGCTATACTAGCAGGCATTTGAAGGGCTTGTTGCTTGCAGTTGTTTGCTGAAATTATATTAAAAAAAAAAACAAAAAAACATAATTTATCTCCTGCCTTCTATATCTCTGCAGCCATCGACTCAGTTACTTGAAGTTATCTGTCAGTAAACCTGTTCCTTGCAGGGATAGTTTCATAGCATCTCTGTAACTGTTTGCACCAGGTTGAATGACTCCCTGCAGCAGTAAGACCTCAGATTGTTCTTCACTGGGCTTATACCCGAGAACTTTTATCACAGGATGAGCAGAGATGAGGGTTATTTATGTGGGTAAATAACAGCATTGTTGTCTGTTTTCTCTCAGGTTCTCTTTCCCGCATGAAGACCTACTGTCCCTTAAACACACACACACACACTCAATGCCCCCACCCTTACCTCACTCTTTTCATGTAAATGTTTTTCTGTTGTTATACCAAATGACAAGGAAGTGTGTAACCTTAACACTTCCACACAAAACCCCCCAAATATCTGCAAAGTGCCCTTTTTAATGTGGTGGGGAAGCATTGAGAGGAGAGGAAAAGATGAAAAGAGGGAGGGTGTAGTTGCTGGGTTTCAGGTGCTGTTTGACACATTCATTGGCAGTCATGAGCAGGGACATTAAAACAAGTCTCATTTTGTGCAGCACTTGGAATGAGTCGTAGTTTCAGGGAAGGAATAACATCTCTGGAAACGAGTGAATAAATACTGTATTTTGTGTGTCGCTTGCAGAGTATTTTAACTGTGACGTTCGAAGTGTCTGGAGATCTCTCTGAGGAAGCCCTGAATGCCTTCATCCAAGTAAAGATGCTCTATTATTCAGATCCTGTTGTCATCACTAATTAGCCGTGATCCAACAAAGTTTTTTGTAAAGTTAACATCTGTTTTACACGTCTCAGGATCTGCTTTGGGAAAAAAAGTTCCGTAACAAAGACAGAAAACCCATGACTGTCATCCGGTTAAAGGTACAGCAGAGCGAGACAGTGGCTGCAGTAATAAATAACTTTACCTTCATTATCTGTTCTTCTGTTAAATGCTTCACTTGAAGGTTAATGTGTCACCCCTGACTTTCAGGGCATAGTTTCATTTGCAGGTAAAGCCCACCAAATGATGCTGCAGGGGGTCCACGAGCTGTACGAGTTCAATGAGACTCCACAGCTTTGGGAGGAGAACCCGCGAATCAACAGGCTGGTCTTTATAGGTACACACACAGACACACACACTAACTCACTAATCTATCTATTGTTTAATCCATTGTCTTTCATTCACTGTACAGCCAAACCCAAACTTCAGTCTGTTAGCATCGTCATTTGCATCTAACCAAGGAACCAAACTGTAGGCTTAATAAATTAAAACATAGATTTTGTCCCATATAAAGACTAATAATCCTGACCAGGTCATTGATTAGACCAGTAAAGCTTCTAATGGGGAAGCAGAAAACTGCAACACACTTGTTTCTCTCATTTCCATTTATGCAAATCATTTAAACTGTGTTTTTTAATGCAAAAATGTTCCTAAAATGAATATTTAGTAGTTCTGTTAATGTTTTTATGCACCCTTTAAGCTGGGGGTTCACTTTAATTTAAACAAGTTGTTTTCTGGGTTTTGCCTTAAATTTCAAGCCTTAAGTTCCTGATTTTATAAAAAGTTTCCATTTAACCTCTGAAAAATTTGAGCTGTGAAAAGAAGAATGTGACATTTCTCTGTGCTCACATTTGTTGTTTTTTGTGTGTTTCTATCAACTTTGGATAAAGTTGTTTTATAATTCCACTTTTTTTTGCAGGCAGGAACTTGGACAAAGACATCCTGAAAGAAAATTTCATTTCTAATTGTTGCTGAAAATAAGCAGCTAGAAGCCCCTAACTTATCTTAAAATAAAAAGTTATTGATTTAGTAGCAAATACGGTGGAACTATCCCTAAGGCATAAATTGTCCTTCAGACATTCTGTACTTTTCCATTACTGTATCAGAGGGTGGCTCCACAGACGCTGTGCGAGGGGTAAAACCAGTTTAAAAGTAAATTTATCCAGATTATCAAAAGCTGTGATTATTCACAACTTTTTAAAAAAATTCTGGAAGGATTGATGTTTGATTGTTTTAGAGGTAATAATAATAAAAAAAAAGCTCAACTTATGCACACACAGATATTCTATGAAGGTCCAGGAGTGTAAACAAGACATTTTATTTATTTAAAGCTGGTTGAACAAATTTGCAGATGTAAACCCAGTTAGTGATTATCACTGTAACAAGTTAATAAAACGTACAGAAATCTTGTTTGTTTCTTTTATTAAGTTTAGGATTTCAGATGACTAAGAATAAAGTTTTCTTCAGCAGGTCAAATTACATTTATTTTATTATTATTTCCTATGGGGTTTTATTTTCTTCACATGTAGAATAATGCAAAAACCCCTCAAATAAAGGCAATAAAAGCAATCCCTTTCTCAGCTTTAGCCTCTGTAGTCATGTGAGAACTGTCACAGGTGAGGAAATAGGTGGAGTTGTCCCGGTTTGGTATTTGCAATTGATATGTAACTCCAGCGCGTTTCTAGCATGTAAACGCTGCTGGAGCAGTTTGCTTTGAGGGTGACTGCGTATTCATGATGGTCGTAAAGCCAAAGTTGAGACCACAGAGCACATCTTGCAGCTGGGCCGTTTCCTTCTCAATTCTGATGCTGATGGCCTCATTAAGGTGACCAATGCTCCTTTTCTCTTCTGGCCGCGGGAAGCTGCACCATGACCATTTTCATGGTCACACCACCCGCGGGCATACAGAGGTGACAAGCTAAACTAACCCGCTGGGGGTGTTAAAAGAAATACAAAAACACTTGGTTTCTTAATCGAGAATTAGGCGTGGTGATAAAATGCCTCTCTGAAAAGAAATAATGTAAAAATATAACAGGTTTACATTTGTACTGCACAGCTAATTCTGCTTTTTGTTACTTGCATGGTTGTGAAAGGCGTATTTTTCAGCGTTTGTCTAAAAAATGTTGATTTTATACAGAAGTTCTCATGAAATACAGCTTTAATGTTGTGTTGAATCTTCTTTCAAATCAAAACCAAATTGTTTAGAATAAATGTTTGAGTATGTTGAATAAAATATAGAAAATAATCAGTGAAGGATATTCTTACGCACATCAGGAACCACTCAAGCCCCAACCCCTCCTTTCTGTGGCGCTCCGCATTTTGGGCCAATTCCGATAGGTCCAGAGGGTTAATGGGACTGGCCTGCAGGGCAGCAGCTCCGAGGATATATAAGCTCCGCTTCCACTCCAACTAACAGCAAACTGAGAGCAACAGGCCAGAAATGCGCTTTTACGCACAAGAGGAGAACGTGAGGACTTTACGCACACCACATTAAGGCCGCGTTGGCACAGCTCCTTTTTTTCTGGGTGTGTTTAAGAGACCGTGCGTTTGAAAATGACTCTGTCATGTGAATATGAAGCATTGCAGAACATTGGGTTGCATTCAGAAGAGGGTGAAGTTGAAATAGAGGGCGAGGAAAAGCATGTCCACCTGCGGTTGAATGGAAACGGATGCTCTGTAGATCCTGGATCCTCAGCAGAATCTTGTGCTGAGTTTGACTCATCAGAGCCCGACTCGTCAGGGGAAAGCGAGAACAGCTTCTGTGCTAACGCACCACCTTCCAAAGTCCAGAGCACTTCGGTAAAGCCTCCTTACTCCTACATCGCCTTGATAACCATGGCCATCCTACAGAGCCCACTGAAGAAGCTGACACTGAGTGGTATTTGTGACTTCATCAGCAACAAGTTCCCCTACTACAGAGACAAGTTCCCCGCTTGGCAGAACTCGATCAGACACAATCTTTCTCTCAACGACTGCTTCATCAAGATCCCAAGAGAACCTGGAAACCCAGGGAAAGGGAACTACTGGTCTTTGGACCCCGCATCGGAGGACATGTTCGACAACGGCAGCTTTCTTCGGCGCAGGAAACGGTTCAAGAGGAAACAGACAGAGTTTAGCAAAGATGGACTAATGTTTTATTCCAACGTCAGCTTCTCGCGTCCGTACGATCATCCATACAACATGCAGGGGCAGGTAAGCCCTGCGCCTGCTGCTTCCATTCGCTACATCCCATTACAGGATGGTACTATAATGCCTCCTTCTCCCTACCACCTTCTCCCATCCATTAACAGTTTTGGTAAAATGGCTTGTCCTACAGACTTGAGGGCGCAGCCGTGCGCAACACAACCCAAACCTGGAGCGCATATAAAATACTCCTTCAGCATTGACAGCATCATGAGCAGACCTGGTCCTATCAAACAGCAAACCCCAAACCCACTACAGAGCCCTCACAGTAGTCTTAACTATGGTTGTTTCATGTCCAGCCCAAGTACCTGTTTGGTATCGATGCTCCAGCAGCCTACAAGGACTCCTTTCCTCCCTCATCCCATGCTGAGCTCTGCTCCTTTGATAAGGGAACATGTAAGACTCTCATATCCCCGCTGCTGAGGCCTACAAGAAAATGTAGCCTACTGCTGATGGTTGGGTTTTATTTCTATATTTATGTTCACCGATTTGTTTTGTTTTTTGTTATTTGTAATGAAAAAGAAAAGTGTAAATAAGATAAGCAGTAATATATATAAGTAAGTGTTGTGTATTAAACTTTTTGAATGTGTTCTTTTTGTTAGTTTTATTGGTTTTAATGTATTTCTTTTATCAATAAGTAAATCAGTATCAGTATAAAATCAGTATTTCTTTTTTTAATCAAAATAAATATTGAAAGAATGTCTTATTTCGGTCTTTTTGTGATTATTTGGAATTAAAATTTACTCCATTAAAGTTGTAGAAAAAAAGGTCATCAGTTTATTTTACGTTAGCCTACATTTAAAAGATAGTCATGTGTTTCCTTGTGAAAACATTTTTTTACGTAAGATTAATAAAACAACATTATTGACCATAAAAAAGTAGATGCGCTTCTTCCATCCTACCACTAGGTGGGGCTATTTACTGACTGCAGAAGCAATAAAAGGCGTTGACCAGTTCATATGTAGACCAGTTAATGCAGTGTTAGGCTACTAATTTCCCCCATTCCCTCCCAAATAGAAATGACCTTGCATTGGATTTAGTATTAAATATAAAACATAAGATCCACTAGGTAGTAAAACAAAACTAAAAAAAAAAAACCGATTAACCCTTGAACAAAAGGGAAAAATGTGACGGTACGTCTGATTATTTGCTCCTACTGTCCTCTCAGCTTTGACAGCTGCTATAATGACTCCACTGTGGGGTATTTTCACACCGGGCCGTGTGGACACCACGGTTTTAAGGCGGTATCCTGTTACACACCAGTCCCACACAATTCCCCCTCTCCCATCAGTCAAACAGGCAATCTATTTTTGGGGCTGAGGCTCAGCTGATTGTAGCCCTGGACTATTCCAACCCTCCCCAAGTTTTCCCCGCTTGTCAGTTTTGCATGCTTATTAGGAAAAGAGGGAGTTGTCCAACAGCAAAGGGGTGTTTTGGTGATTATTGAGCCCAGACTAACCAGTCACTTAAAGATGCTGCTCTCTTCTGCTGAAGTCTTAGATGCGAAAACTTTTTTGACTGGCTGCTTCTTTTTATTCTAACCAGTTCATCCCTGTGTGGGACATCACAGCTGTTCTGTCTGGGAGGAACAGATTTACCTCAGCTTGATCCTTTTATTTCTACTCAATTTAACTCCAAACCTGTCAGATCGGTGTTCTTTTATTGGATCTTGGCGACAAGAAGGATGGAGACGAGTCCCATCCCTGTTGTGACGGTCCAAACCGCTCCTTTCGATGATCAGCGGCCCGGCACCAACGGGCTGCGGAGAAAGACAGCTGTGTTTGAAGGGAAGAAGAACTACTTGCAGAATTATATCCAGAGTGTGTTGTCCTCCATCGACCTGAGGGACCGACAGGGCTGCACCATGGTGGTGGGCAGCGACGGGCGCTACTTCAGCCGAGCTGCCATCGAGGTGATCGTGCAGATGGCAGCTGCCAACGGGGTAAGGAAGGGAGAGGGCGACCCCACAAACTCTCATGAATATGTTCTCCTTTATCAGCATGCTGTTGAGCTTTTTTAACTAAGAAAATACTACTAACCCTGAAAACAAATCTGAATAGTCTACATATGCTGGTACAAGCAAATAATCCTTAATAGCAACATAAAGTGTGGAAATTATAAGTAAGTTAAATCTCCAAGTTTTTACATAATTATCACATTATATAAAGGGGAGCCTTTAGGAATATGCAGGTTATAGTTTTTTGGAAATATTTTGCTTTCTGGCTCTTTTAAAAAGTGCTTAGACTGATTTGTATCATTCATTGCACTAAAGTAACTCCTACAAAGGCAAACTGAAAATGTCAGCCTGAAATGAATTGAATTAGGAAGACAGAGAGGAAACTCCCTACATCTCTTTCACAACGCTGTGAGAACGTTGTGACTGGTTTGGATAGGTTCCAAAGGAAAATCTGAAGGGGATATAATTTGTTTTTGAGATTGGACTGGGTTTTTTTTTTATCTGCTGGCCCTGCCAAATGTCTCTTGATGTCAGCCTTATCAGCATTTCCATCCATCCTGCTCTATTTTCCTGCCTACGTTGGCCACCCCACCTCTCTACCCTCTGCATCATTCTTACACCTCTCCAGGGCCAAACTGTACACCCTGGGGATCCCCTGTCACAGTAGCATGGCAAGGATCCAAGAGGAAAGTGCCAGCATTTTCAATTCAACCCAAACCATTCATGTAGCTTTGGAACTGATAAACACCAAGCTGCCTGTCAACTCAAATGGTGTATACACATGCAGCATTGTGGAGTTTAGGAGGATGAATTCCTCTCAAGTGAGGACACTTTTATTTAGAGTGGCTGATATTCAGGGAAATTATTGCATGCTGGTATTACCACTACATGAGTAGAATGTAAAGTATAAATAGAAAGTGCTACACTCTTACTTAGGCTGTCTCTTGTGGGAGATCATTTGCCTATGAAAGCAGGCAGCCATTTAGTAACCTGAGGCATGATGTGAAGATCCAAACATTTTCATGTTAGGGGGAAAAAGGAAGCTCTTTTTTTTAACATTAAGGTGACATCCTTTACTGACATTCAGCTGAGTTTGCTGTTTGCTAAAATCTTTTATGTGCAGATCGGTCGACTTGTAATCGGTCACAACGGCCTCCTTTCCACCCCTGCTGTGTCCTGCATCATCAGGAAGATCAAGGCGATCGGTGGAATTATCCTTACAGCAAGTCACAATCCTGGAGGTCCCGGTGGAGATTTTGGAATCAAGTTCAATGTGGCAAACGGAGGTTAGTGTGGGTTTATAAATCTATCAGTGCCTCGGTGTGATCAGGGGTGTGTGTAAAAGGAATGCTAGTGCATGATTACATTCTCTGATTTCTTTCTTTGACAGGCCCATCTCCAGATACGGTGATGGATAAAATTCACCAGGTGAGCCGGACACTGGAGGAGTACGCTGTCTGTCCGGATCTGCACATTGACCTCTCTAGACTGGGAAGACAGGAGTTTGATCTTGAGAATAAGTTCAAACCTTTCAGAGGTAAACACTTGTCATACATGCTGGGCTGAAATCCTTTCAGCATCATCCTTTAAAAGAAAGGATGAAATAACCAATCAATCGTGTATTTTGGAGAATTAGCTTACTTCTCATTGTCTCTTTAATGCACAAATATGCACATTTAACCTTTCTGTCACTGAGTAGTAATTGTCTGTGTTTCTAGTGGAGATTATAGACTCGGTTGAAGTGTATCTACAGCTGCTGCGAAACATCTTTGACTTCTCAGCAATAAAAAGTCTCCTCACAGGACCAAATCAGCTAAAGATACACATAGATGCCATGAACGGAGGTGAGATCAGCATCTAGTTGAGCTGCTGTTACACTAAATCAAGATAAATTCAGTAAATGTCTCTTCTTTATCTCCTTTTCTGTGCTGCAGTGATGGGGCCCTATGTCCGCAGGATCCTGTGTGATGAATTGGGAGCGCCTGCAAATTCTGCTGTCAACTGTGTCCCTCTGGAGGACTTTGGTGGTCGACCTCCTGAGCCCAACCTGACCTATGCCACCTCTCTGGTAGATGCCATGAAAGGAGGCGACTTTGGCTTTGGAGCAGCATTTGATGCAGATGGGGTGGGTGGTATTTCTTTAACTGGTAGTGAAAACCTCAGTGTTATCACATTGGAGATAAAAAAAAAAACCCACTGAATAAATGTTGCAAACCCGTAAAGATGGACGTATATCAGATCTATAAATCTCTCCATAGATTTTTTTTTTAATTTACAGGTCTGTACCTTTTTTTCCCTGCTTTTGCTGGCAGAAAGTTAAGGTTGAAATATCTTTATTTAA
>JBAMIG010000012.1:9273227-9285697 GCA_037177335.1 Kiunga ballochi
GGTGTGTACGGGGGATATATATATATATATATATATATATATATATATATATATATATATATATATATATATATAACATTGTATTTTTAATTGATCTTTTCTCTCATAGTTTCTCCATGAACACAGGTATTTATTTCCTAACAAATTGATTATTGATTAGAAGGTACACTCCACCCAGAGATTTTTTGTTTGGAAAGGGAAAAAAACTTTGAGCCAAATAACCGTGCATCAATGATTATTCAACACGCTGCTCATTTTTTCCACACTGTAACTGAAATGTCCCTAAACGCTCATCTGTTATGCAGATTTTTACGTACAAAGTTGTTTTCAGGTCACATCCCATTTTGTTCCAGAACCCAGGAGTACTTCATGCTTTAATGTAAAGAATATTTTAACTATGAATTCATTCACAGCTGATGAGTTAATGACTATGTAGGTACGCAGCATGTGTGAGATTGACTCAAAATAATTATAATGGCTAATATTTGTTCTAAAGTTGTGCATCCCATAACGAAGAGTTTCAGGACACACAATCAATTAAACAAGAAAACATATTTTAATTATTTGCTTTGAACTTTTTATTAGATGTGTTAATCATTTTCTTTTTATTTTCCTTTATCTCTTGTTCTTTTTCTAGTTTTAAATAATGCTTTCTCTGTAAAACTCTTTGAATCACCCTGTTGTAGAAGTTTGCTGGGCTACACAGTGGAGCAGGGGTTAGTGATGTAGTCATAATAGACTGTGATCTGTCTGGGATGTCTTGCTCAGTGATTGCTAGGATATGCTTCAGCAACCCGTGACCCTGAATTGGATGAAGCACTATGGAAAATGAATGAATAAACTTGCCTTGCCTAAAAGAAGGATTAAAAGCAGTGATGTGTTTTTTGCAGTTCTTTCTTCCCATCATGACATTTAAACTATACCTATTTTATGTGCTGTTGTCAGGACCGGTACATGATCCTTGGAGAAAATGGCTTCTTTGTGAATCCCTCAGACTCAGTCGCCATCATGGCTGCTAACCTCTCCACCATCCCCTACTTCAGACAGCATGGGGTTAGAGGCTTTGCGAGGAGCATGGCTACCAGTGCTGCCCTTGACAGGTATGGGACACATACATGAATTCATCATGAACCAGTGGTTGTAATGAGTCGTGTTGTACAAAATTTGGCTTGACATAGCATCCGAAGTCATTTCTTTCACAAACAAATGTACTCATGGACTATAAATATGTTTGCTAAGACTAGAGTCAGACCGAGAGTCTGGACTGAGAGGATGTGATCACAGCTAAAAGCATCCCCATCTTTGTTGTACCAGCAGGAGATATCCCAGCACAGTGCCTCACTAAGACTTGATACTATTCATTTATACTACAGACTTCAGATTATTATATACAGTTTGATTCTGCTTTTATATTTGCAAATATGTTTGGTCTCATAAAATTCTCTGCAGGCTTTCTGTGAAATAACTCAATAAATCCTTTATTGTTTTGAGTTTTTTTTTTTCAGTGAAGGTTTGTGTGACTTTATTGCAAGGAACAGCCTACTTTTGCTGAGCTTATAAAACAAAAACTAATTACTTAAAAAAACAATATTTCATATTTCATAAATGCTATGTTTTCTCTATTTAATCTCTTAATGCTAGGCTTAAAATTGTGAACATTGGCCAACTCTGGCTGTTTCAAGCATGCAGTATCATCGTCATATAATCCTGGTTTGTTAACAAATCTATTCAATGTTTTCCAAAGAAGAGCCATTATTAACACTGACAATCCTACAGTGAAACAATGTTCTTATTTTGGCTTTAGACAAAAAAACAATGATTTGAGATGGTGTTTGTCAGCTATTTTCCATACCGCTTAATCCAATTAAGGGTCACGAGGATGCTGGCGCTTAACCTTGCAATCCTTTTGGTGAGAGACGGGATACACCCTGGACAGGTCACCAGTCCATTGCGGGCCAAAAGACAGACAACCATTGGACCAATTAACTTAACATGCATGCCTTTGGAGTGAAGTCAGAGTACCTGGAGAGAATTCACACACATGCTACATGTGAACTCCACACAGGAAGACCACTGTTCAGATCTCCCCCCAGCCAAGTCTCAAACTAGCAACCCTCTTGCTGTGAGGCCACAGTGCTAACCAACCAACCTCTGCCACCGTGCAGCCGATTGAATGTTTGGATGTTTGCAACTAACTTTTGCGATCCGAAGTAATGAAAGGCCCCCCAAAAAAAAGCTCAAAATCCAGATGCTCTTGAGATGTCACAAGCTAGACTTCTTGGCTACAGCTTGACCCTTCAGACACACTTGAGACAAGTTTCCTGTAAGAAACACTGAAACATATACTAGTAATTTTAATTTCTTGGATATACTAGTATTATCAGTTAAAACAACTGTTTATGGCCAGTTCTCAGCAGATTTTAGACATCTCTCTGTCCCATGCTTTCATTCCTGTGTGTATCGCTGCATAACATCATCTCCGTGTTGCTAAAAATGTTTTAGATGAACTTAAACAATGTGCGTTGCTATACCCTTACTGCCATTCCTCAACTCTGCAATTCATCATTCCAGTGAATTGAGATATTAGCTCACATAATTATTAGACTTCTTTTGTTGAGTTTCTTGACTCGCGTGTATAAATAGACGCACAGAGAGACATACAGTATGTACTGCATTACTGTGAGCTGGTGCACTCGTCTTTGCCCAAAGCTGTGTCTTATGATATCTAATTACAACGATTACACAGAAAGAGCTGCTTGTTTTCTCTGCTTTCCATTGTTAGCATCGCATTATAATATTTCACGTACACATGCACAAACACACATACTCGCACTGGCCGAGAAATCAGTGTCACATGTTCTATTACAACCCTGAGCCAATGACCTCTGAAGCAGCTCACACACTTCCTGCAGATAAAACAGACATCTCCTTCATCTTTATCCGTGTTCCCAACATTTGAATTCTTAGTATTTATGAGGGCCTATATTCAGTTTCCTATTAATTGTATCTTGTCGTGTATTTGGTCAAGAAGAAGAATAAACTTACAGAAGGATGTCTAATTAAGATAGTAGTTAAGCTATAAATACTGAAACTGAAAGGTTTCAAGTCTATTAAATGCTGTGCAGCTACTATGCTTCCACTTGTATAATCACTCCCTGATAATTGCTGACCTTGTTGCAGGACATGCTCGCTTTGTTCAGCTCCAGAGGTATCACTAATGTGCATGTCTGCATGTCACTGAGGAAGTCCAGAAAGTGTTGAAGGATTTAATGGTTGGATGCTGGAGTCCTACCAAACATGAGCCTTTTTAGGAGAACATGCGTCTCCAATCCTTGCTGCAGTGAGTTTGTGCATTATGAACAGTGTTTGCAGTTAGATGCATTTGAAAGAAATAAGAACAGAATATTGGCATTTAGTGATTTTTCAGTCAACGTTGCACTTGGTAGGGAATTTATTAGATCAGTCAGATTAGAGGAACTTTTATATTTGTTAAAGCTACCATTCATGGCTTGTCTGTGGGCATCTGTGTTGTGTGCTTTAGAGCACATGTCTGTAAGCACTTACTGAGCAAGGATTGATGGAGGAAAGGAGGAAGGGAAAGAAGGGTGGTGAATTTTTGTAAAGGAAACATTTGCATTTCCTTTAACAGGTCAGAGGATGTCAGGATGTAGAGAAATAAGAAGACCAAGCCGCTGGACAGCATGTTTCCGTGATGATATCTGACCAATAAAGGATTAGCACCTCAAAGAAAAGCGGGAAATCCTCGATGTTGTGGTGTTACAAATTCTCCTAATGACAATTACTGAAGAAAATAGTATTTAAAAACTTATTTTAGGTGTTCTTTGAAGTTGAATTTCAGACTGAAGTGACAGCTTCCTGGTAAAGTTGCATGATAGATGAGAATATAAGCAAATCAAATGACTGATAATCATATAAGTAGTCACAGGAGTTCAATCATTACTCCAGTTTTAGGTAAATAGGATCGGCCAAAGCCACGGAGTTACACACATTATATAGGTGCATAAAAAAAGTTTTTGAATATTAAACAGCTTTTCTTTGTAGTTTATTCAATTAAATATATGTTGAAAAGGATCTGAAAAATCACTGTATTCTGTTTTTCTTTATGTTTTACACAACGTCCCAAATCTGTTGTGCTTAAAATTGTAAGACTTGTTTCTGTGAATAACTTGGAAGGTGGAGAATTAAAAAAAGTTGAAGAGAAACAGTGAAACACTGTCATCAGTCTCACATGGTGAGTTACAAAACATTTTCATAAGAAACGAGCAAAAGGTAGCCAACTCAAACACCACCCCAACACACACTTCCCTTGATAAACTATAATTAAACATGTTTTCAACACCGCTCTAGAAAGTCATAGAAAACTGCTTCTGGGTAATGTCACAAAGACATTTTGTTTACGATTCCCCAAAACTGTTTGTTACAGCTCTGGCCATGATAAAAGTCTTGATTTTACACATCAATGCTATTTTGCCTGTGCATGGCTCTACTTGGGAATATTCAGCCAGTTTTACAAATGTTTCAAGTAAATTGAAAGTATTGTGCACTGTGTGTCTGAATGCTGTTTTAAGGACTTCCCATTCACACCCATCTTACTGATACGCTCCTTCTCCTGTAAAAGTGCTCCTGAGTGCCTAAATAAGTCCTCAGCTCAAGTTTTGGCAGAGGTTTTATTATCAGGTGAGATGCTGATTAACAAAGCCAAAGTTGGTTGGTAAAACATCATGCCACACCCAGAAGCTGGTAATTCTTCACACTGCAGTGTGATTGTACACTTCTGTATATAATGATGAGAAATGGTGATAAAATAAGACGTCCTAGGCATTCAGTTGGAACATTTTCAAAATAATGTTCCATTTTTATATATGATGATGCATTTTTGTCAATACTTTCCTTTGCTGTTATTAGAAAATGGAAATTATTAACTGTAAAAGATCTCCCAGGCCTCACTGGTCTGTGTCCAGTCTCTGAAGAGCCTACTTGTTGCTGCAAATAGGAAACCTCTTGCTGGTAAATAGTACGATTGATATGAAACCAAAAAATATTTCCTTTCTGCTTGTGTTCATGTGTGTTGTCCAACAATTCTCCTGTTGCTTTCCGCCTGATTTTTTTTTTCAGTGTTGTTTAAAAACCGTTTATTTTGGCCGAGGACATGTCATTTAAAATGTCAAACGCTCATCAAAGAGCCACAGATTGTTTCCTTTGAGGAATGCCAAGCTTTCCGGTTCAGTACTTACATCCCCAGAGAATGATGAAGCGGTTTTACTCATATTTGGTCATTTATCCTATCCTCTTGTAAACAAATGTTGGGGTTTATTTGGTTGCATGATGATTATGTGGAAGATTGTACCACCACATTAAAGCCCTGAAAGCTACCCACAGTCACATCAATCACAATGTAGATTCCCACAGATTGACATATCTGCGTATGTTTGCTCATTTTCCTGGAGTATGTGTTTTGCTGGTTTGGATATTTTGTCCTCCAGTTTATAACTAAATGAAGTGTGTTTATATCTTGAGGTGATCACTTTGGGGATGTTGGAATTGAGGAGGAATCTGCAGGTCAAGGAAAGGAAATTGTATAATCATAGTTGTTGCAAAGTAAACATCTCTGTAAGCAGTTTTCTTTCAATGCATCTAATATTATATTTGACATTAGGCTTGGCTGCTTTAATTCCATTTAAACAATGTTTGTTCAGAAGCCCTCAACATGCTTCAAAATATTCAGCGGTGAATAATATTGGAAAAAATGAACAGCAAATTAAAATTAGGATTTCAATTTGGTCTGCAATTTAACATGGTAAATAAGAGCTTCTGTTCATTATTAATGTATTATTATATAAATCTGCGTGTTTTATACATTCCCAGTGAGGTGAAGAAAAACTATGTTAATGTCACGTCAATCCCAGCTGAATAAGACAAACCATTGCAGTTTTTTCTGAGCCATATTACTACTTAAAAACTAACTAATGTATGTTGTAAGTTTAAATATCATGTGAGATCTGAAGCTTATCTGAGACATTTATAATGACTCCTTTGGACACTTCAATAGTTGGACTGTTTGCTGTCCTCAGTATTTTTTGTTGTTTCAGCCATTTATTGACATTTAGTCTGTGACCTATTGGGCGATCCGAGAAAAGGAGCAGAGAAACTCACCCATGCTTTCTCTCAGTTTGGCCCAAAATGTAAGTGTGACAGAGCGGACTGAATTAAGCATGTGGGAAAGGAAACCCAACATAAATCCTGGAGGTGAAAGAGTACTTTTATTCACCCTAAAAATGAAAGAAATTAAGTCGGAAGCGAGTGGATTTGTATTAACATGGATGCTGCAGCTGTGAAACCTGGATTAGATGCCGTGTTGCCTAAATGAAATTGAATCCACTCTGTTGTGATTTTATTACTACAGTGTTTAGAACTGACTTTTAGATTTGGCATTTAAAAAACGATAAAGAGTGAAAAATATGTTCACAAAGATGCCTCGGTGTAACAAAATGCTACATTTTACATAATACAGCAGCATAAAAAGATACTATAAAGAAGGAGAGCCTCTAACATTAACACTAAATAACGTCAGAAAGTCACATGTCAGAAAACAAGAAAATCTAATATACATAAAGGGATTTTCATTCTCGTGAGGTTGCTGTGGCCCTAAATGACAAACCTGATGCTCATAAGAAGGTTTGACCTGCTGAATATTTTGTGCTGATTGATCTCTCATGTTGTTGCAGTTGCTTTCTAAGAGAATAAATATAGATGGTTCTTACTGACCTGAAAGAAAAATCACAATGTTTCAAGTTGAAAATAATTTTCTCTCACACAGAATCAAAATAAAAAGCCTTTTTCTACTCCTTCAAGTAGGATTCCTGCGCATACAATACCTCCACTAACCGTACTACACAAGCTAGATTATTATTAAGCTATTTCTCTTTTCTGAAATGTGAAATTCTCAGCTGCAACCAGGAACAAATTGTAGGTTTCTCTGTCTTTTATGAGGCAAAATGAGTTTTCTAAGACTTCAGAGTAAGATCTACCCATCCATTATCTGTACTTCTCACTCCAATTAGAGGTCAGACGTAGCTGGGTTTGGGTCTATCTAGGCAATTGACAGTGTAAACCCTGGACAGGTAACCAGTCCATCACAGGACAAACAACCAGTCACACACACACATTCACTCCAAAGGTCAACTTCAAATGACCAATTGACCTAACATGTATGTCTTTGTACACAGGGAGAAAGCTGAAGTAGCCATAGAGAACTCACGCTAACAAAGGGAGAACATGCAAACTCTGCATGGAGGCCAGTTTCCAAGCCGAGGCTTGAACCAGCAGCTTGCTCGCTGTGAGGCTGCAGCGCTGTGAACCATCACACTGCCTTGCAGCACTTTACAGGGAAATTTTAAAACCAAATGAGATGAATGATACTCATTGCTTAGTCTTTTAGATAATTACTAATTCACACAAAAAAGACACCATCCCCCTATACAGATTTTTCTCTCCCTCACAAAATCCCACTTCTAAATGAAATGTTTGAAATGTTTGTTCACCATGCATGCATTTGGAGCCAAATAGGTAGTTTGCAATGTGTATCTCAGTCTTTTTCCCCCTCAGAGCAGCTGCTTGCTGTTTCTGGAAGCCAAGCTTTCAGAGCGACAGACCAAACAGTTGTGGGTCATAAAACAAGATGTTGTTGAAATGCTTGCTGAAATTAGGGGTGAATGCATAAATCCTGTTATAGTATTTCAACTGTAATTACTGGTTAGTTTTCTGTATATTTGCCAGGTTTATTAGTTTTCTCTTGTTCTCCCCACACACATAAATCTGAACCTTCATCTCTCTGTAATCCCATATATTCCCATACTGAACATGCATACACATTCCCTTTCCTTATGTGACAACATGACTCAAAGTAAAACATCAACTAAGAGGTTGACTCACTTTGTTCCTGCTGTCTTTTGTCCATATTAAATCATTCGAAGAACAGCTGACACATTACACCTGTCATGTAACATTTGGTTTGCTTCATTTAAAAAGGTCTCTGTCTTTGTGTGTGAGCTTATTTTTATGTTGAACACTGGTAGAAGTCTGATGGTAGATGTTTAAGCAGAATGAACTCTGAAGCTCTGTTCTTGTTTCTCCCTTTATCTTCTTTTTGTGTTTGCAGGGTAGCCAAAGCCATGAAACTTGCACTGTATGAGACTCCAACAGGCTGGAGATACTTTGGGAACCTGATGGATTCTGGGCGTTGTTCCCTGTGTGGGGAGGAGAGCTTTGGGACAGGTGTGATCTACCGTACCATGAATACTCTAACAAAACATGGAGCACCCATAAAGCAGGATTTGTGAGCTCTGAAATGTAATCCTCACATGCATGTAATTAATTAAAAAGGCAGGAATAGTCTTGGATAGTGACGAAAAGGTCAGAGATTCCTACCTTCCCACTGACTTGGAAAACTCGAGTTGATGTTTGGCAGAGAAATCCCCTCCCCACTGCAGCAACTGTTGTTGAGGTGCCTTGCAAACAAAGCCATAGCTGGAGGACGGCACTGACCAGTAGCTGCTGTAGCTGTTAATATGCAGCAGCGGCCAAAGCATATGTCTCATTTGGACGATTTTGTCCTGCATTACTATTCATTTCCCAAAACATTTGCCAAGCTCATTTAACAGACGAGCACCACCATGATAACGACTTGTGGGGCAAGAATAATCCGCTGATGAATGGTCACACAGGTTGTAACCAGATGCCAGCCTAAAATCACACGTTTACTTCAACTCCCAATCTATTTCAGGTCTGGAGTTTTAAGCAACACATTCTGATAGCCTGTAGCTACAGTGCAAGCAAGCTGTTTAATAGATGAGAGGGCTGCGACCCTGACTGCATGTGTAAATAATCCCCATTCTTCTGCTATAAAAGGAGACAGGGGCTCCCTGAATCACCACAACATGCCGACAGGCCTCTCGTAGTTGTACCTTTTTTAACAGAAGCAATTTCAGACATGCACACAGAAGGTTGGAAAGTAGAAAAATGTCCATGCAGGAGTGATAATGCTTTAGATTTGCTGTTGATCCGTATCCGTTTCTTCAGATATCAGATCCAATTGGACACAAGTCTGTTTGTTTCTTATCTGGCATTAAGAGAAATCTTTGCTCTTTTCATTTGTGGGGTATTTTCTGCTATTTCTTTTTATTTATGAGAACAATAACAAAAAGAAATCAAGGTGAGAGGAAGTGTAGGCAGGAAAGGGAGAAAAAACAGAAAGGACTGAATGGTGGAAGTGCCCAAATAGGATAAATATCGACAAGAACAGGGGAGAGGGGATAAGCAGAGAGAACCCAGAGAACTATTGGAGCTCATTGTCTGTCCTTGTAAGGCAAAAAGCTCAGAGGAGCCCTGTAGAGTAAATCATCAGAGCTGCACACCACTCCTGCTCTTTACCAAGTCTCATACACAGAGCATGGGCAGATTATGGAGCTTAACCTTTCTTTGCAGACTTTGTTTATTTAAAAGAAATCTTGTAATTATTACAGAAATCTTTTGCTTCTTTGTGTCAGTATTCCAAAACAATCCATGTTATAATAGCACTATGTTTTTATCATGTGATACTGCTGTGTGTTCAGCCAGAAATACACTTGTCGACTTCTTGTTAGCACTTTCTAACAGCAGCAGCTCACAGAGGCAGAATTTATCAGAGAAGAAATGCCGTAGTGAGTTTTAGCAGATGTACTTTACTGATACAGATATACAAATTGTGGATGTTTTATTAGGTGACACACACACACACACACACACACACACACACACACACACACATAATTTGATTCTTCCCCTCTGTGATTGGGAGACAAAAGGAGGCAGACTGTGAGGCAAGGATTAGTTCATAACAGTTGTCTGTTTCCTAACAGCTGTACAGTGACAGAGCTGGATACAGTGCTGGACATTATATTTTTTTATTTTCAGTGCTCAAAGAGTTGAAAAGAATATATTAAACAACAAAAAGAACAATTCTGTCATGATTATTCAACTCATACAGGTAGATACTAGAAAGTTGCTGCATTTTCTACTTGTGGCTCTTGCATGGAAACATTACTGACACATTCTTAACCTTAAGAGATACCTTTACTGTGCAGCTGTCTCTTTGAACAGAGTAATAGCTCCATGGTGAAGGAGACAGGACTGGGATACACTCTTTGGTTTATATGTGTGTTTATAGGCAAGCATCAAACATTATGTTTTTTACTATTTATTTAATGGGCTTTGACTTTATCATCTTCCTGGTCTTCCTCATCAAGAGATATACTGTGCAACTATTATTGTCTAAAAGCTTTGATTTCACATTGACTAGTAAAACAGGAAAAGCATCTTTGATTTTATCCGAGTAACTTTCCAGCCCCAGGTTTTGTTCTTTTATTTTGTTTGTTTTGTTTTGGTGACACCTCAAGTAGGAAAATCTGCAGAACAGTCTCCAGAGGCTTTTATCTTCCTTAACCAGGTTCCAACCACATCCGTGAGAAAGACGGCTTGTGGTCGGTGCTGGTGTGGTTGTCCATCATGGCCGCTAAAAAACAGGGAGTGGAGCAGATCGTCCGAGAACACTGGGCTAAGTTTGGACGCAACTACTTCTGCAGGTGATCAACTGAGCAATCTCTCTGAGAGTCTTTTATTCAGCTATTTTCTTCATGGCACAGTTTTGTTTAAATTCTCTGCACTTTGAGTCTTACTCCAATATTAATAATTTTTATTTGCACATCTAATTCAGCTTCAAAGCCAAATTCCATATGCAGTCACTCTCTACACCCCCCCCCCCCCCCGTACTCCTCACTGATTTTCAGTTATCCTTATCCAACCTCCTTTCTGTGACAACCTGCAGTGAGTGTTTCCATTAATAGTTGCTGCATCTAAATTCCCAAAGAGATGTTTTCTAAAGTAATGTACTTTTCCCACAAGACATGGATGAAAAGGACATAATGGACAAGACAAGGACCATTTCTCATCAAAATCCTTAAAACATCTGTTCATATGATGGCCTAAAATAAGGCCTTACCCTGAGAAAGCTGCTCTCTGATAGTTGCTCTGAGATTTTGAGTCACTTTTAATTGCCCCACACAATACTTTAAACCGGCTCGAGTGAGTTTATGAATTCTGAATAGACATTAAAGAATTAAACCTAAACTTGTTGAAGTTATTGTGGCTTTTTCATTCATGTATCAGTGCATTTATTTATTTATTTATTTTATGTTGTCCATGTCAGATTTGACTATGAAGGCCTTGACCCTCGTGCAGCCTTTTACCTGATGAAGGATGTTGAGGCTGTAATGTCAGACAAAGCATTCAGCAGTCAGAAGTTTGCTGTTGGGGATCATATCTACAGCGTGGAGAAGGCAGAAAACTTTGAGTACATCGACCCGGTAGATGGAACCGTGGCTCGAAATCAGGTCAGTGGGGAGGTATATAAATGCAGGATGCTACAATTACTAAATTAGAAATGTTTTGTTTTCAAAATACTATTTGTAAAATTTAAGGATGGTGTATATGTACAATATGGTACAAAAACAAAACTGAAAGTATAACTTTGTGTAAAAGGTAAATTCTCCAGCCATTTGCTATTACTGTACCGCTGAGTCTGTAATTAAAGTGTGTTATCAGTTTTCACATGCAAATGTAGAAAAAGATGCAAACGATGTCAAATTACTGCTTGTTTGAGTTTTTCCACCCATGTTTGAATTATTTTATTCTTGTTAAACTTGGATGTTGGATTACACTTTCCTCCACTTTGAGAGGTTTTTACACTGGTTGGTGACCGTTCTTTCAAAGAGCTGCTTTACATTTAACATTAAGCGAAGCTACCATGAGCAATTTAACCCTTTCAGGTTGATTTACATTTTTAGCATCTTACTCATAATTAAACAGCAAGAAATTGCAACGTGGAAATTCAGTGATGTTTAACAGTGTGGTGATAGTCAAGCTTAGCTCTGGTATGTTTATTTAGATGTCTGAAGATGTGTTCCGTTTGTAAAGTACTGGGTTTTGTTGCAGCTTAAATATTTGACAACAGCAACAAGCACTGCTTTAATAAAATCTACATCATAAGGGGGAATGGTAGAAGGATAACAGTCGATTCATTACCTACTTGAGGGGCCTTCATGTGAGGGGTCTGCTTGGTCTGCAGAGTTGTTACTGCGGTGATCCCCTTTGTCTGGGTGGCTGTGGGGTAGTTTCCAGTAGCATGGCCTCTGTTGTCATGAGTCAGCTGGCTCCTAGTATGAACAGATCTCTTAAGATATCATTTCCTCACAGCAGCATCAAGTTGTTTGTTTTTTCACTAATAACCAATGAGGGGTGTGGGGGACTGTGATTGGGGCGGTGGTCAGTGTGCACGTGTTATGTACAGGACTGTCTCAGAAAATTAGAATATTGTGAAAAAGTTCTTTATTTCCTGTAATGCAATTAAAAAACAT
>JBAMIG010000012.1:9285797-9296362 GCA_037177335.1 Kiunga ballochi
ATTTCATGTTTTTTAATTGCATTACAGGAAATAAAGAACTTTTTTACAATATTCTAATTTTCTGAGACAGTCCTGTATATGTGTGTGTGTGTGTGTTACCAACTTGGCTGAGTGAGAAGTCCACACACTGACAATTATTTACTTTTAAGTTACTTTATTAAATTAATTAGCCAAAATAAGCTAATGTGGGGTATGGTTATATTAAATATCAGTGGTGAAATGCCATGAATGGGTGGGTGAACGTGTGCAATATTCTAAAAACTGCAAACACAAAATTTAGGAAATCATAATTATCCAGAGTGGGGGAAATGGCTGCAGCCTGCAGAGAGAGACTCAGTCAAGACAAGACTATGTAAAACAGAAAGTCTGGGCAGAACAAGTGTTTTAGCTACTCCCACTTCTGCAGGTGCAGCATATTCCCCACTGATCACCAATTACCTAAACCAACATTAAGACGACGGGCCATCACAGTGTGCATTAGTGCATTAGAGAGAGAACAAGACTAAGATCATGTTGCTGTTTTTAAGATTATAGGTTTTACATTTGGGTGTGTGAAGACTTGATTTTCATGTAAAAAACTTTGTGCTACATAGTGCTTCATGAATAAAATCGATTTTGCTTTGATTAGAGGAACTTCCTGCCAAAATGCCTTCGGATTCCCATCAAAGTAGATTTATTTTTAGTTTTGCTCCCAACCATCACTTTATAAGGATGATGTGTTAAACATGGTGGATGCTAAAGGCTGAAGTGTTAGCCTGAGTCGTACCCTCAACGTCATGTCATTCCCCTCAACTCCCCATTATTTCTTCAAATAAAGCATACAAGCAATATAGTTTGGTTAAAATAAGCAATTTAGCTTAAAATAAATTCAGTCAGGAGATTTATTGTTGATATTGCAGATAATTTCCTGACCTTTGTTTGAACTTCGACTGGTTCCCTTGAAGCAAGACAGAGAGTAAGGACCATATGTGTGACATCTTAGTAGTATTGGTAAAAAATGTAGAATTTCACTGAGTTAAATTGATCTGTGATCCCAAGATCTAGTTCATATCAAGTAATATGAGGTTAAATCTGACAGAAGGTGTTCCACATTTATTTTCTCTTCTTCTGCTCTGTACTCTTGTCCACCAGACCACCCACTAAAATGCTCCATGTTTGGACACGATGAACTATCTTTCATTTTAAACTATAAACACTTCCACACACACAGGACAAGCAGCACATATCCTTACAAACACTGATAATGTGCTTGGCCAGTGTAGCCTTCCTATCACCCTACGTTCTTCTCACTTGTTCTCTTTGAAGTTTACCCAGCTGACTGCAAACAAATGCGTTCAAAGTCATGGCGTCAACGCCCCGTAGCTCCTGCCCCACCTACAGAGACATATATCTGTGAATTTAGAAGACATTACACAAACTTGTGGTAATTTCCCAAAGTCTAATGCTAATCATTACTAATACGTACCCAGCCATTTCCCTGCCATTTCTTCTCATTTCCCTGCTGCATAATACTTCACTGAGTTACCATGGAAACATCAGGCCCACAACTAGTTAGTCAGTCACCCCAAAATGGTAAATCCTGAGTCCCCCCCAGTTGCTACAGTGATTATTATTACAGCACACATTCCTCACAGGACAGAATTATGTCAGCTGTCGTCTCACTTTGCTGCCCCTTAGTTGTGAGGGGGAAACGTTGGCACTCACACACAAACACATTCAAACACAAACACACAAGACAAAGCTTGGGGGATTTACACAGCAGGGGGATGGCAGCTTTTTGTAGTCAGCTACTGAACTCATTTAGCATCATCTGCATATCAGGCACACATTTGATGGATTTTGATGGATGCATAAAAATTCTGCTCTTTGCTTTTGGAAACACAATCTAAGTAAACTGAGAATAAAATAAATGTGTATAATTTAGATTTATATTAAAAAGGAAAAAGGTTGCACCTTCACTTTATTTATTATTTATTATCTGTAATACCTAATTTTCTGAGATGGGAGCTCATCTACTTTATTCATAATAGAACACAGAAAACAGATCAGATGTTTAAAGTAAAACATTTTTGTATGTCCCAAGGAATATAAGCTCATCTTTTATTTGAAAGCAGTATTGTATCAAAGCGTTGGTATGTGGGAACATTCCCATATCCCAGTGGAAGTGGAAGTGCTACTAAAATAAAACAGCTGTAGGAACATGTTTAAACCTTATACAGTCAATTATTTAAACCAATTATAATTGGCAAAAGGTCAGTAAAATGATAAAGGGCTGAAAATGAATAAGGCAGAAGCTGCATCTGTAACTTGTGGGGCAATTCTGGAATAATGTACTGCTCTGAAAGAAAGAAAATAGGGTTAGATATGGACAACGCTAGCTCATGCTAGCCCTAGCTGAATTTCTTTTTCAGCTAGCTTTGACAATAGCTGCATCACATTAGCCTTCCCACTTAATTTGCCCTGATTCTTGAATATCTTCTGTTTAGGGATTTTATGAAAGCATTGTACTATAATTAAAAGAATAAAACATCTTAAAAAGGCCAGCTCTTTTGTTTACTAGGCCAAAACATTTTTTTTCATTTCTGTTCATTACAAATACCCTCAAATTGGGTGCACACATGTAAATGAGGGACATTACTTAGACAGTGTGTACAATAAAAATATAATCTGAGTTCTGTGTTTTATCAAGCTGAAGTCGGCCTTTCTGGTGACTTCTTTTCTATTATTAAAGATGACACTAAATCAGATTGAAGGACAGACAGCCAGGCAGACAACCGGACATCTCTCATTATAGCTGTCTCTCATTAACTCCTACTAGGATTTCCTCTAAACTCCCAGAGTCATAATAAAAGTGGGAAAAGCCAGTGATCTGTGCCTTTTTCTTTAAGTAATATAAACATTAAGAGGAGGGACAATTTGGATGAATTCCAGCAGTTGGACAAAAGGCAATGCAATCCGTTGACCTTTGCAGTTATAAATGCTCATAAAACTCTGTAACGGTTGTCATTTTCTAGTGATGTGATAATTTGGATGGGAATAAAAACATGTCAGTGTAGCTTTCATAGATAATTCTGTAATGTGAAGTTTAATTAAAACTTCTCATTCTTGTCTTTCTCTCAAAACATGTAGCTGTCATGTAGCCTGAGTTTGACTTTTGCAAACGGGAGACGGAAATAGATCTTTGGAATTTGGGATAGATAAACGTCATCACACATCCATTTGTCTAAAGACTGTTATCTGCTTTGTGTCAACAAACTGGATAAGTGATGCTTACTTTGTCAAAACAATAATCTAGTTAAGCTAAAAATGCTGTTTTTAATTTTAAAGAGTGGTGAGGGTAAAAGACAAACTGGCTTTAAAAATGTGAGATTAACTGTTTCAGAGTCAGGGCTGTTGTTGTTTTCACTATCCATGCATTATTTGTATCACTTATTCCAAATCAGGGCTGTGGGTAGCGAGAGCCTATCCAGCAATTATCGGGCAAGAAGCAGGATACACCCTGAAAAGGTTGCTAGTTTGTCACAGAGTCGTTGTTAATTTCTGGGAAAATTAAATTACAGCCTTGATCTGTTGACCCAAATGCTGACATGTGAATTTAAGTTAGATATACTGCTGAAATGTCATTGAAGTTTTGTGATTATGACCTTCTCCATCTTCAAAGTCCATATAATAGGGTATGTTTATGTGTCAGCTAGAGTTAAGCATGTACACAGAGCAACAAAACATGCACTGAGAGGGCCATCTAGCGGCCATTTATTTTTACTGCACAGTTAAACCATAGGTTAAAATGTTCGTTTTATAATGTCCCTTTTATGCAGTGTCCTATTTTTTCCTCACTCAAATCCTCCAAAGGATTTAAAAACTTGTACTAGCCTATTTGTTCTTCCTCATTTGTAAAATGACTACATAAGCAAAGGGATTTGTGTTTTCTCTCCTAGGGTTTAAGGATTGTCTTCAGTGATGCGTCTCGTCTGGTGTTTCGGATGAGTGGAAGCGGTGGAGGGACGGGCGCCACCATCCGAATTTATGCTGAGAGCTTTGAGAGAGACCCTGAGAGGCACAACAGAGAGACTCAGGTACAGAGTGCTTGCTTACTTATTCTGTTTGTACTGTATGTTTATATGCAGTAATGTTGGTAGAAATTGCTCAGACCATTTTAAAGCTCTCTTGTTGTTGAAGAAGAACACATTGCACCTCTACAACTCATCTGGTTGTAGAGGTGCAGGACTAAATGACAGATAAATGAGAATAAAAAGAGTAATCTTCTTTTACTCTCATTCACAACACTATCATTAAAATGTTTCCTTATATACTGTACATTCAATTCAGTTCAAATGTTATCTATAAAGCACATTTCAAACAACCCCAGTTGACCAAAGTGCTGTACAAAATAAAAATACAAATACTAATAACATCAATATATAAAATCTCTGGTTCCCTCGGAAATAAAATACTGTACTGTGGAGACTACAGATATACACACAAAAACAACCAAGATAGCCTGTCTAACTAGGTTTAAGTCCAGTCTAAGTAGTAAGTTCTTAGACTGGACTTAAACTGGTCCAAGGTTTGTGAGGATCTAACAGAAAATGGGAGGCTGTTCCAGAGTCTCGGGTCTGCCACTGAGAAGGCACAACTCTTCTAGTTTTGAGTCTGGCTTTATCAGCAGGAGCTGATCTGCAGACCTTAGGGCTTTAGAAGGAGGCTGCAGAAGCTCAATGAAATAGGGTTTCTAAAAGTAACTGGACGCCAGTGCAAGGAAACCAGTACGGACTTATGTGCTAATGTCGCTTTTTTTTTAATTAGGAGGTCTGCTACAGATTTGTACAAATATAACTAATAAAATCAAGTGACCAACGCATATCTGCTTTTTTTAATCTCATTTGTCACAATTTTTGTTTAAAATCACCTGATTTTTTCCAAGTAAATAGCAAAATAAACACCTGTAGAAATAAAATAAATAGCAAAATAAACACCTGAAGTAGCAGTCTGTATACAGACTGCTACTTCAGATGATACTGCTAAAGTAGATTGATCTGTAGACTTTGGAAAGTTTAGGGACACTTGGTTCTGGTGTGGTTATAGTTTCTGGGATAGGTAGTGTACTTTAATCCTAAAGCTGTAATTTTCTTGTAAAGCTGGAGTCATGATGGCTACATGGTCGTATTCAGGTTTAGCCTTTTAGACGAGATATTGTCAAACAGCATCTGTGTTCAGTCTGGTTAAAATCCCATTTATGTTTACATTTTTATGTAAAATAAAAAAACATCAAATGATGCTGCAGACATAATAACTTCAGCATTCCAGTTTAGCTAACTGGTAAAGCTAGAAGTAGTTGCAAAAATGAATCAATTGCAGATTTGATGTCCATGTTAGGAATAAAAATCAGAATCATTATAACTGATTTGATTATAAGAAACTTTCTTTTTAAATGGATTTAAAATAAAAATGTAGACACAAATTTCCAAAAACACATGTTGATCAGTGATGAGTAACACTTGAATCTTTGCGGTTGTTTTGTTGAGTTAAACTGTGTTTGTGGCTTCTTCATGTTTTATCTTACCTGTTCTGGGTTTGTTATTGAGACTGAACTCTTTGGTCAGCTATTATTTATTCATAAATTCAGCATCTAATCATTCTGTCCCTTACCCAGCACACATAAATTATCAGAGAGGACACACACAATTAAACATCATGTTGATCCAGTGAGATTTAACTCACTCCTCAGACTTCTTTAAATACATTTTCAACCATGTCTGAAAGCCACATAGTTTCCAATTGACACACAACCCATACTTCCACAGTTTTGTGACACTGTTTTATGCACATTCTGCATAGTGTATAACAGTATACAGTATAACATAGCTTGCCGTATAATTCTTGGAAGCACATGCAGAAGTTAAATAAAAGGCAAATTATTACTTGCTGTTCATATTTTCAGATTTAATATGTTTTATTTTCAAACAGATTTGAGCTAATAATAATAATAATAATAATAATAATAATAATAATAATAATAATTATTATTATTATTATTATTATAATTCAATTAAAGTTGTTACCAAATAAACTAATTAAAGCAACATTTTTAAACATAAAAATATTTTAATATATTGTGAATTTAGAGTTCACATTGTTTGCCTTAAGTCACCGTGCAAACATTATACTACATTTATTATGAGTAACACTTGCTTTTAGCAAGTTATCCTACCATTTATTTCTGTTTTGCTTGTTCTGAATTGAATGTCTGTAACATAAAAATAAATACTTCTTTGAAAAGTAAGTCAAAACCTCGGGTAATTGAGTTCAACATAATGTCTATTTGCAATGCATCACTTTAACTACTGCGTTATGCGTCTTCAATGTGCAGAGATTTAGTTTTTTAAATGACCTGAGAGACTTTTATTGGTTCCTTTCAAGTGGAGCTTTGGTTCCTGAGAGAATGGATCATTAATGTGCGAATCCTGTCATTCATCTTGATGTGTAATTTTAATTCATTTTGTGTGTAAAATAATATGTTTTCTGATGCACTTTGCAGACAATACATTTCAATGGAGAAAACAGGTTCTTTTTGAGCAAGTGTCAGGACTATAAAATATGGCTGCAAACTCGCTGCACTTTGAAGCCTCACCATCATCCTTGTTCAAACTTTCTTTTTCTCTGTGTTTGTTTGTGCTGTAGGTTGTGCTGGGTCCTCTCATTGCCATTGCCTTGAAGATCTCTAACATTCACGAGCGAACGGGACGCCGCGGTCCAAACGTCATCACATGAGGCAGTGTGCACATGTGAAATATGCATCTCCCTGCAAGTTACTTAACCACTGTTTGTTAAAAACCTTCCTTATGCAGCTTCAGTTCAGTTCTTTCCTTTTCTTCTAATTGTGTATGATGGAGATGTTGCTGCTGAACATTATCTCTCAAAAACTAATCACACGTTTCAAGTTATTTTATTTTTGATGGCCACTATCATCTGTCTGCTATCAAACACACAAAAGGTATTTCATCTTGGCTATGGATAAATGATTACAAGTATGCAAACAATAAGTATATGATGAATATGCATGATTATTAGCGTTTCTGATGGTTTAGTTTTAGTTCAATGAGAAAATGCAAAAATGTTTTTCTTTTGTTTACTGAAAGTTTTTTTTTGTAAAAAAGTCCAATTTTCACTCTTTCCTGTTTCCCATAACATCATTATTTTTAATTATTTTCTTCATAAATAAGTATTTTAGTCTGTTCAACAGCAGCACAAGGGGAATTACTCTACCATGTGTCCTATTCTAATGTTAAATGCAGGGTGTTTAAACTGTGAAGTGGCTAATGGTTAAAGTAAAGAAAGAAAAAAATCTTCTAAAGTTATATCGGGGCTTTCTTTTGCTTTCTATGTGTAATCATAAAAAAATAGTCTCTCTTTTATTAAAAAAGATTTTGCAAATAAACATTACTGTGTGTCCTGGCTGTCTTCTTTGTGTCTTTAGGAGGGAAGAATGGAATTTAATAAACACATTTGAGACAGATATGTTTCTATTTGTGCTGACGTAATAAAAGACGGAAATAAACAAGCTTATTGTTTTTAAAACTGCCATGGCACGTGGATGGTGTTTGATCAACCCCTGCTTTTAAGTCGAGTAGAGAATATGTTGAAGATTTTGTGTGGCAGTAAGAAATAAACATGCCTGAACTTTATACAGCCTAAGATATGACAAACAGGGACTCATAAACGTTCTGATTATTGTCATCGTGAGTCGAGGATATGTCAATGGATATCCACAAGGATGTTTTTACTGAGTCTATCAGATGTTACTTGTTTACTTACTGTCAGCCTTTACGGGATATTGCCTCTGTGAATTGTTTTACGAACATAAGAGAAGTTAGATCTGAGGTCTAAAGTAATGATAGGGAGAGAGATAATGTGTACAGGAGACTTACTGAAGCTACTGTTAGACGAGAACAATAATAGGATGATAACAATCTGAGATGGGTTGTGAGATTTTCAAACAAAATTTTGAGTTCACACACAAGTGTGTGCAAAGTCAAAGCAGCCTTACGAGGGTAATTCACCACATGAGTCAGCATTTTGCTGGTAATAATGCACTAAATGAACCCCAAACATTTTAGATTATCTCATCAATAGTCATTAACCTAATCATTGGCTAAGTCTTCTCCAACCATGCATCAAATGAGCCTTTAATGATTTTTGTTTTCCAAAGAAGCTGCAGGTCACAAAAAGATTGTGAGTCTTTTATGTAAAAGTAAAACACGCTTGCTTCTTTGCTCCAGCCACAGAAGAGTTAGCATAAATTTATTTAAACCGATGAGCCTAAAAAATCATAATTATTAAAAAAAAAAACAGGCTACATACAGGTTACAAGTAAAATATCTGTATCTAAAAAAGATTTTATTCAGTAAAAGAATGACATCCTGAAAGCAAAACTTTCAGGTTTCTATGACAGAAAACACATTCAGAGATCTATTAATTTAATACCAAATTAGATGCAACAATAATATATATATACATATATAAATATATTTCAACTGTTGTTTAGGAATCAGAAACAAACTCATTTAAGTAACAGTAATATACATATTAACATACCTAATAACTCAAGTACAAAACCCAGAACAAAGGGTGCAGATTCAGCATACTGCTTTGGTCAATCTGTTTGCAGTCAAATAATCGAAAACACTTATCAGTTTGTCTGGATGTTGGGTTCCTCTACAACAAGCTTCTGTTATTCCCATTTCAAGCAAACCTCCCTTAGAATAGAGAAATAATGTTATTCTGCTTTCCTGTATCCATCAGTCTGTGTTGTACGACCTCAGTGTCTTGTGGTGGTGGCTCCCAGCTCCATGTGCAATCTGGGGCTTCTGAACTGTCTGAGTTGTACAGTGGAGGAGCCAGACTCATCACCATGTCCTTTCTGTCAACATCTACATCAGGCTGGTGATGAGGACAGATTTGTCCTCTCTGGGACTCCGATGGAGGAAAGCCACTTGGTCTGTAGAAGAGAAAAAAAAAACAGTGTTAATTAGCTTCATTTTACAGCCAATAGCTACATGCTAAAAACTTTGCAGTTTTTCACACAAAATATTTAGGTTTGATCTGGTATTAAATGTAAATATAAAACATTTCGAAAGGATTTATGCTGGTGCAAACAGGTGTCTTCACCTTTCAATCGTGAAGATTTGGATGTCCTGCTTACGTCTTCTCTGGTACATCTTGTTCCTGATGCTGTGACAGAGGTTCCAGAAGACCCCAACTAGGATAGCCAAGAAGCCCAAAATAATTGTGCCATACATAGGAACAATCATCAAAGTGCTGTCAGACTGCTGGGAAACCAAGTAGCTCCCAAGGAACATCAGGGCAAAACCCAAAGCAGGTAAAACCATGCAGGTGAAGGACAACAGCTGTGCCTTTGTCACTATCATGATTGCTGAAGTTATCGGTTGTTTTGCTGCAACAGTTTAACCTTCTCTTTGTTTTCTGCCCTCTTACGAAGTTTTGATGACTAGTTTAAAGAACGCCAGAGTAAAACAACACCAGCAAGTGTGTCTGCAGCACAGAGGTGGAAAGTTCTGCTGAGCTGCTCTTTATACATGTGGGGAAGTGGTTATGAAGTTCCAGCCTCCATGGTTGTTTATTAACAGTATTAATTAGGGGCCATGAGAGGGATAGTGCTTGTGATGAAGCAAAAACACATGAAAAGATTCAATAAGACAACAATGGACCAGTTTGTAGTTGGTTTTATTGTGAATGTCAAAATGATGGACTTGATTATGATTCTGGATTTTGAAGACGGTCTGTGGTGAGAGCTGAATAGCAGAGGTTGCATGTGAAGTATTTCAGGAATTACTGTAAATATTTCTTTTTAACTTTAGTTTATTTCCTACATGTTATTTTACATGATGCATGTCTCTCAGAATGAAGTGTCAGGCAGAGAAGCAGTTATCTACGGTGATAAAAAGGCCACATTTTAGTTTTAGTTTTGCAAACTCTGGAAGAGTATTCAAATGTGTGACAAGTGTGATTTTGCCTTTTTGTTTGCTATGTGATGCACACTGCACAAGTCCTGAAGTAACATTCCAATAAACCTGTTTTTTAACCAGCACAAAATGTCAATGCACAAAAAGCTGAATTATCACAAGATAATTTGGAAAGGATATTCCAACTTTCCTGACCAGTGTGAAATCCTTTGATTTATTTGTATGCTTGGTTTTTGGTGTGCAAATGAATAATTAGCAACTGTTTGCATAAAAAAAACACAAATCTTTCTGACATTATACATATCTAATTTAAATTTCTGTTGCTGTTGTGCAAGTTTGTTTATCCTCTTTACTTTTCACTACTTGTGAGTTTGTAAAAGCCATTCACTAAATAATGAACTTTGGTTTTACAGCTTGTTAAAAGCTGTTATGTTCGATCCCTCTTTAAGTGAAAATGTGACTTCCTCATCACTGCAAAATGACCATGAGTTCACACATTGTGTAAGGCAATGGCCTCAAAACATAAATTCTCTGCTGTCTTCATGATCTTTTTCTCTTTTGCAGTAAAAACTATATATATAT
>JBAMIG010000012.1:9306376-9323309 GCA_037177335.1 Kiunga ballochi
AGAGCAGTTTCAGTAGAGTGGCCCTGCTTAAAGCCAGACTGATATGGATCCAATAGTTTGTTGTCGTGAAGGAACTGCGAGACCTGGCTGAAGACAGCGCGCTCTATTAATTCCTCTAGGGTCAGATACATTTAATATCAAGAGGCAGACAATAGATGTACTTTGCTGCTCTTACTGTGATGCAGATAGCAAACTGGAACACCAAAAATGATCTGTGAAAACACATGAGGTTAGTTATAATAGTAGATATTTATATATATATAGATGTATATACATACATTTAGTAGCTTGTCTATCATTTGCACCATTTTATAGAGTAAAGGACTTGCTAGCTTGATCCATCTATCAATTTTCGTAACCGCTGATCCAATTCAGGGTTGCAGATACCTGGTGCTTATTTCAGCAGCGATTCTGCAGGAGGAGGCAGTCCATCACAGGGCAAATACAGTGAGACAGACAACAAACAAAACACATGGAGAATTTATAATAACTAATTAACATAACATGTATGTTTTTGGATGGTGAGAAGAAGCCAGAGTACCCAGTGAGAATCCACGCTAACACAGGTTGTGTATGGGGGTGGCTTAAAAAGCTGACTTGAGTTTAAAAATAACTTGTTTACTTTAGAAAATTTCCAATATTGGAGTCTTTTATTGTTCATCCACCTTTTTTATTTCTACCTCCATCTCCAGCAATGCATAAATGGGGATCTCAAGAGCCAATCAGTAGTCAGTTTGGGAAAGTTGAGAGTAAACAGGCCTCTTTTGATTCACAAATGTTAACAACATACACATATAGACTTTTAGAAACATTTGTTGCATTCATTTTACACTATAACCAGTAAAACCAGTAAGTAAAAGAACTACTCAAGACAGACGGAGAAGCAATACCCTGAGAGTGACTTGTTGGTTGTTGATTTTTTTCTTGCAAAAATTATGCTTACATTCACATCTCTTGTGGTTTTGGAGCATTGAGAATTTACCAACTACCAAACTGTCAAAGTTTTAACAGCATCACATGAGTATGCTGGATATGACAGAAAGGGTTCAATGGCAGACCGTTGTTGCAAATAAGGATGTAATTCATACCTGCCATGAGTGTCTCCACAAAAGAGGCGATGACAGAGAAGCCTGATATGGATGTAGCAATGACAGCAAGAATCTCCGTTCTGTGAATCTCTGTGCTCATTGTTCCTAAACATAGTCAAACAGAGACTAGAGAATAGCTGAGTAGCAAGCAGAGACACTTATACAGGAATTGCTCCTGTGGGGTGCATTTAGAGTGTGGGGATGAAACCATTTACAATGTGGTTCATTCAAGTACAGGTATTCCTTGTACTGGCGGTTTTATCCATAATGTGGACTTCCCTTGATTTGACTCAACCTACACTGGTTCATATGGAATATGAAGCAGTGTGACTTTGCAAAAAGCCTACACAAAAAGTGTACAGCTCCGACAGAACAGTTGATCACCAGTAAAACAATGAAAAAACCAACCCTGTCAGAGCTCAGTCAAGGTTTCCTGATGAATGCATCCTATTAAAACAGAGAAGGTTATATTTTTTCCCCCTTCACAGCGGCTTGTTGTGTGTCACACCGTCCTGTGACATGCAGCTCGTTTGGCACGACTCAGGGGATCTCTAATACCCCTGCAGCTTTCATAATGAACATGTGGCTTCTCTCTCTTGGGCACAATTTAGTGTAATTCATAAGCAGAGGACGGGGCATTAGCCAGATGGTGCTGTGGGTGGCATCCTTTCTCTGGCCATCCATTAGAACTGTGTTGGTGACAAGATTCCAATGTGAGGAAATAGACAAGGTATCCACTTTCTGTATCCCTCCAACTGTGTATGTGTGTGTGCACGTGTGTGTGTGCTGAATATTTAAAGTGGATAACTAGAATATCTGCTGCACAGGCTTTCTCAGGGGACGCATGTACAATTAGAGAAATATATTAATACCCAGATGGATGCAGATACACTGAAATATATTTTGAATGTATGTGTGCTGTCTTCACTAAACTGTAAAAAGTTTCTACATGTAAAGTGAAATTTTTCTTAATGCTACTGGGACCTGGAAGTTTAGAATTGCCAATTTAAATCAGATTTTGTACCAGATTTGTAATCAAATTAAGAATATAAAATGTGTTTTGAGCGTTTTATTAACATAAAGAAGCACACTAGTGAAGGTCACCCCATCGCACATGTTGTTATCACTTATAATAAAAAGAGGAGCAATCTCTGAAGCTGCAACTCTGCACTCAGAAATGGAAATGAGTGAGGATAACAATGTGACTGTAAATTTCTTTGAAGGTTTTATTTTTGTTGTAAAACTGCAACGTTGTGTGCAGTGATCTCACAATGAAACATACAAAAGAATTATTAAATATAGTTTAATTTGTATTGCATAAATCTGTTTTACATCTTGGTACTTACCTTCTACATCAAGAATTTGAACTGCTTACCTCAGTCTGGACATACAGAACCATACAGATACAGATTAACATAATGAAAAACTTATTTCCGGCTTCCCATTTCATTAATACTGTATGAGAACGGAGATTTTATTTGTTTGATGACCATGCTTCTTATTAAAGGTAATGACTAAAACTTCAACACTTCAAGAACCTTATTACCAATGTACTCAGTTCAAATATAGACAAATATCTGTGCAGGACTAGCAAACTATGAGCATGTGACACAACAAATCATACCTTTTTAAAGGTGGTAATCACAGTAAATAATTAATTATATATAATAAATAAGTTAATTATAAAATAAAATGATTCCCAAATTAACACAAGAAATAGGAGATACAAGCTTTGCAGCTTTGATTGTGTTATTGTACAAGCCTAATATATTGCCTTTGTATCTGTTGCATTTAATAACACAGCATTAAAGCACAAGAAACTGATCATTCATGTGTTTTAGCCATCACTCTATTTGTGACTGGGAAGAAGCTCCTGTGGAAATGTATCTGACATATGATACTACCTTTTTTTCCTCAGGTTGTACGCAGGTTTTGTCTGAGTAAAAGGGGAGCAGGGTGATTAAGGTCTTTGACTATCTTTCGGGATCTTTTCTTGCAGTTTTTTGTGTGTATGTGGTCCATTTCCCAAATAAATAACTTGACTTGACAATAATCAGCTATTTAAAGGCAAATAAAATAAGTTATGATTTTTCCCTCGGGGTGTGTTAAGTTCATTATGTATTCCAGCATTAAATTCAAAGCAAGTTTGCTATTTAAAGCTAGTTGCGATTATCTTTCTGAGCTCTGAAATCCCACTAAATGATTTAATCTGGAAAATATTTCTTAATTAATAGCGTAGATAAGTGTTTTTTCTGAGATACAAGCTAACTATATTTTGTACTGAACCCAAAGCATGTTTGCTTTTTTTCCATTTCATGTTTTTTTTAAGGCAGCAGCTATTTCCTCCTCTCCCTAAAAAGTCCACAGTCATCTGTGGGAGTGCATGAGCACACATATCAGGAAGAGACACAAATGCACTTGTGCAGTCGCACACATACACACTTTCTGATCGCCAACTCAGCCTTGCGCGGCTCTCACTTCGTCAGTAGAGGTGTCAGGGTCCCCATGGCAACTGTATAATGGGAAAGGCCTAATTCAATCCCAGGGGCAAATGGTGGGTCTGGTGAGGAGACGCAAAGAGAGAATTGGTCTGGGTCTGAAACCCATTCAAGTCAGCGCTGATGTGTTTTTGCTGCTACGTGCTCAGTCACCGAAGAAAACCGTTCAGCCTACACTCACACCTAACTTTCACATCCACTCTCAATCTATTGTTTGCTCACTTTCTTCTTCGTCTTTTATTCATTCTCTCATTTATTTTCACCCAGTCTCTCCTCTAGTCTTGCTCTGTCTCTTTTTATTCACTTGCTTTTCCTGTAACTGTGTTCCTTTCTCATGACTGCACTTCCTTGCCTTTTTCTCCCCCTCATATCCCATCCCCTATCTTCTTTTTTCTTTGGCCTTTATTCAATCAATAATCCTCATCTTCTCACTTCTGTACCTCTCCTCTTGCATTCAGGAACCTGATAGGATTTCATTAGTACCTCTGGATCTTGTTGTTTTATTGTTATCCCTCCCTGAAGAAGACAGGGATTAACGCTGGGGCTGGAGACAACTTAAAGTAATAAGCTTGGATCCAACAGTCCACAGCATGAACACGCATACGCTCACAAAGGTGAGCATGACAGCGGAGAATGGGGAAAGACCCACATGCAGAATGGAGTATGCAATCATCACATGATTCCTGTGTTGTTATTACCATACAAAACCAATCACACAGCTTCACACTGGCAACCCAGAGAGAGCCAGGCTTGCAGCTTCTTATGGAGGGAGCAGTTTGTTACCAGGGGAGAACAGTGCATAACTCCTGTCACTGGTTCTGCATATAGAAAGGCCTGGGACTGGCCTAGGGCTATCTCTGTTTGCAGATGGGGGAGGGGAGGAAGGAAGTGGGTAGATTTGCATCCCTTTGACTGTATATCTCTGAGCACCAGAGGAAGAGGAGAGGAAGAGGAGAGGAAGAGGGTAAGAGAGTGTGTGAAAACACAATCAAATTAGATTGAGAAAACTGTTAGTTGGTAGCTGCTGCTGATGGGTGCTGACTATCAAGCAGAACTCATGACAGCATTTATTCCAATCTGATTTACATACTGTAGTGTGCAACACAGTTGCACTTGACATAGAGTGTTTTTCACTCATACAAGCGACAATCTTAAGAGAGAAAAACTGCTGAACCAAAGCAGGACTGTTCACACAGCCATGCACAGGCTCAGACTGGCCATTACACTGACTTGAATGGGTTTTTTGTGTGCATGAATAGCTCAGCGAGGAGAAGGGGGGAAGGCTATGTTTCCTCTCCATGGGTTCATATTGATATTCATAGGGGCTCTCCACACCAAAAGCACAAATGTCAGTAAAAACAGCCTTGATATATGCTCTCATTCTCTCCTCTTCCTGTCGTTCCATCCTTCTTTTTCTCTGTCTCTCTTCCTCTTTCTTTGTTCCCATTTGCCGGACGCATGCTGCCTGCTGGTGCCGGATAGAAAAAGGAGGGGTGAAGAAGAAAAAAAAGGACCGGATGGATGATGGAGTGAGTGGGGGACATTATGCTGTTACTCATTTAGTCTTTTAATCAGTAGCCATGGAATGTTAAAGCTACCATTTAATCTTTTCATGTTCAATCTTAACACCTTCACATAACCAGGGTGTTTTGTATTGCTGGTGTGTGCAGTCTGAGCTCCTCAGAACATTGCACATCATTTTCAATGTCATATTATACAAAATCTGAAGCTTTGATTAACTCTTAAGTGCTGTTCTGTAAGCTTCAGATGAATGCCGTGCTCACCTATGAGGAATCTGTATTCAATTAGAAAATATTTTTGCATGTTTCCACATGTGTGTCTTGTGTGAAAATAACATAATATAAAAGGGCCATGGGCGGCACAGTAGGTTAGCACTGTGGCCTCACAGCAAGAAGGTTGCTGGTTCTAACCCGGCTAGGGCGGAGCTCCAACCGGGAATGTTTTTGTGTGGAGTTTGCATGTTCTCCCCGTGTTAGTGTGGGTTCTCTCCGGGTTCTCCGGCTTCCTCCCACAGTCCAAAGACATGCACCTTGAGGATAGACTGATTGGAGACTCTAAATTGCCCATAGAAGTGTGTGTGAGTGTGTATGGTTTTTTGTCTATGTGTGTTTGCCCTGTGATGGACTGGCGACCTGTCCAGGGTGTACTCCGCCTCTCGCCCAATGACAGCTGGGAAAGGCTCCAGCCCCCCACGACCCCGTTTAGGGAATAAGCGGTAGAAAACGGATGGATGGATAAAAGGAAAAAAAAAAGAGTCCAGTGGGGTTTTCCTTCATTTTAAGCTTTCACGTTGACATTATAAACAGAGAAAAGCAGATTTAAAGCCTTTGGACAGGCCTGAGGCTATGTTGGCAACAACAGTGAAAAAATTAAATAAAGTATTTTTGGGTGGGAGCACTCGGGTTGCAGGTTGCATAAATCTTTGCATATTTGTGAATTGTCAATGGAAATTATTGGATGACAGCATTGCTGGCTGTCTTTTGTTGCTAAGGCTGGAAACTTAGTGCAGATGAGTTGAAGAAAAGCACTTTGCGAAGACTAAACTAGTTGTATGCAAGCTGCATGTATCTCTATCCCACAAACAACCACCTGTTTGCTGCAAGGTGTGTTTCACTGTATAAAAGGGGTAGAATGATTATTTAAGACTAACATGCATGCCACAGTAAAACACCATGCATAAAACAAACATTAGATGAGGAGTTGCTACATATTTCACGCCATCATTCTCCTAATCTGGTGGTATTTCCTGTGACACTTGGCTGCACTTGCTCAGTATATTCCAATAGTTTATAATAATTACCAATATTGGAGCCAATAAAACATTTGTGGTGCAGAAATTGTGAAAAGATAAAATTAAATGACGTGTGTAACTCTGTTCTAACATTTTATGTCCCTCTGAGGCTCGTTCCGCTCTGCCTGAAACCAGGGAGGCTGTCAGAAGAGGTTAAAAAAAAGATGGCACCACAGTGTGTGCTCTGGGTTTAAGTTATGGCTGTAACTTTTTCACTCTGTCAGGCGCTTTAACCGTCTGTCCTGGAGGACACATTAACTTGGTATCCTTAAATAAAGTCCTTTAAATAAAGCTGGGGGAGTTAAATAATGAGAAAGCTGCTCCCACTGTCCTTTCTGCTTTTAAATGAACCTCTGCCTTTCTTATTAATGTCCCTTATCGCTCATCACGGCCACTGACCTGCTGCTGTAACCTCTTCCCACTCAACCACACAAGCCGCTCCGGCAAGTGGTCGGCACAGAAGTAATTGAGGGCAATTTTCAAATTAAAATTTAAACCCCTCGTCCATCTTCGTGCGATGGGTTGGGGTGGAGGAGACGGGTTTAGGGGCTGATGACTTGATCAGGTTTTGTGAGGCGGGCAGGTACTCAGGCTGGGAGAGCAGGGATGATGAACGAGAGGCATTAATCTCTGTGACAGAGGGAGAGGAGTTAGCAGCAGTGATAGCAGCGCTAACGGCTTTAATTAGCATTTAATCAGATGCCTCGGGGCGGATGGAGGGGAGAAAGGAGATCAAACTCTGACGGCCTTCTGCGAGAAGAGCAGCAAAGGAAGACAGTCCCCGTGGTAGCCGGGCTGATGCTGCAGGCAGTGCTGAAAAACACATGTCTATGATCCTCTTTTTCTACTCCTGATTCCAAGCTGGATGCAACAGAAAAGCCCTGGACCTTTTGTCAAAAAGGGCCTGTTAAAAACCACATTTTCAGATTCTGCATATGTTCAGGCTGTGTTTTTTTCTTAGAAGACTGGAAAAAAGGGACATAGTTAGAATAAAACTCTAGTTTTTCTAAATAAGCTTTTTCATAACCCATTGTATGGGAATTTCTGTTAGATGCTGCACATGCTACAAGTGAAGTGAATTAAGTTATTTGAAGAATCCACATTGCTGCAACAGTTACCATGATTTCTTTTAACATACAGTAGCCGCCAAGTAGCTTGAATTAGGTAATTTTATTTGATGCTTGTGAAACCTTCCGAGTCAGGACAGAAAAATGTAAATATTAAAAAGGATTTCAGTGGAAAAGCCAAGAAATGCTGGCATGCACCAGCATTGAAAGCCTGAGCTTTGTTCCTGCAGCAGTTTCAATCAGTTTGCTTTTAGATTCAAGGTCTTGGATTTTTAAGTAATTCTGCATCTATCAGCAGCACTGGTAACAACTCTGACAGGGTTTCTGGGCAGTGGTAGCACAGGCTTATGGGTAGTGCAGAGTAGGTTTATGATTGTGCATCAATTGCTTCATGAAGCCAGCATAAATGAGTCCAACAATCTATGTAGCCTAATCTCTGCTTTGACGGAAGAGCTCACTTTTTAACATGGAATATGACAAACGCTCAATGTGGTAATGTTTAACTTTTAAAGGGGATACCAGTCATCACAAAACCAGTAACAATGAAAGTAATTATTTTTACCTTCTAGAAGCTATTTAGGCAGATATGTAACATATTAGTTGAATGGTTTAACAAAGTTGCTCTCCAAAGACATATTTTGTGTTCTGTTTATTTTGCAGGAGTTTTTCAGACAATGCACAGGTTCAAATCTAGTTTTTGAATGATCTGCAAAACTGCATAACTTTTTGGCAACAAGGATAAAATGGTTGTAGTGCAGAAGGTACTAGGGTGTATTCACACCAGGATAATCCTCTATTATGCTTCCTGTATTTGTTCCACTTGAGGTGAACTAAGACCTCCATTTGCACGGGAAACAAGTCCACTTGTTTGATCTGATTTAATATTAATTAAAAGAACATTAAAACATATTTAAGGCATGTCATCCTCAGAGTGCCAATTTAAGTTTTTACAAGCAAGGAGTTGCCTGTTGATGTGTTTTTGTTTGTTTAGAACAATTCAGCATCTTCTATGCAATTGGAAGATTAACATTAAATCTATTTTGTTTAGCCTTTTGAAACTAAGGCCAAATTGTAATGCACTGTTAAATCTCTGTAAAGTGGACTGTATAGTATAGCATTTATCCATGTTGAGTAAGATTCTATCCACAGTGAAAAGCACAGTTCAAAGGGAACTGTGATGTGTCAAGGGAGAAGGCAGCAAAAGTAGAATATTCCAATTACCAACAACAATGGAAATGCACTTCAATTTAAAGCTAGAAAGCAAAAATAAGAAAGCTTTCTAAAGAGTTTACATGCTTTTCTCCACTTTTCATGATCCGTTTTTGGAATGGTCAAACAAGTTAGGTTATCTAAATAAAAAAAACATAAAAAAGAAAAACTTCCTTACTACTAGTGAAATGTGCTGCTGTTGTGATTAAATAAAGGCAAGGCTAGCAATGGCACCGGCTCAGGTTTGAGCAGATTGTGCAATAAGTGACAAATTTGCCGTTTGAATCCAACTTCACCCCAGTCTATCAGTCATAACTGTTACTGTTTCACCTACCTTGCCTTCAGTTTTAGCATTGCAGGTGTAGGAATGTTTGACGGAGCCCGAGAAAGATTTGCAGCATTTTTATTATTATTATTATTAGTAGCAGAAGTAGTTGAATTAGTGGTAGTATTACTAGTAGATATAGTAGTATTAATGATTTTATTTAATGTTTTCAGACATATGCAAATTTTGCTAGCATAAGGGTGTAATAATTTCAACAAAGAGTTGTGCTAGAGCTAACATCCTTGTAGCATTAGCATATGTCTCAAATGAATGCATTGATGGGTAAGACATTTCTAAAAAGAAAGTCCAAAGCTCTATTGCTGGATGTTATAAACAAACAAAAGTTTAAAAAAGTGGTAGCTTATACTACTGTTATAGTACTACACAGTCGATATGGAACAAATAGGCCAATCAGACACTTGAGCCATTCTCACCATCTTTGTAACTTTCCTAAATAAACAAAAACAGAAGAAATCACTTTAACCATAGTGATGGGCTGTCGTGTGCAATGCTTTTAAGGGGCACTGCAAAATTAAACAAGACAGCATGTTGTTAAATAAAAGGAGCCTAAGATAACATCAGTTACTCTTGATAGTGTTGCAACCCAGTTCATTGCTTGCAAGAGAATACTTACTACAGAAACTTTTCTTCTCATAAACTGGAGGCAATTTTCTTTTTTGTTTGCTTTTTTAATATATATAAATACGGTATGATGATGTGATTTCACACCATGTAACTGGTATGGCACTCTAGATATGGTTATCTTGGGGACTAAAAGAGGAAGACTATTGTAGCTAAAGAATATTTCACGTGGTGGCTATTAAGCGGTATTTTTCAACAAAAAACTGATGAATACATCATTTAATTTTAGAATGTTTTCCTTACAAGAAAACATACTGCATAAAATAAATTAATACAAGAGGATGTGGTGTGCATGTGGAATTGTGAAAATGAATGTAACGAAGGAAGTTTTGATAGTGATGGTAAGGAAGAGAGGGCTTTTGGCATGAAAGAGGCCAGTGTGTGATCATGATGTCATTAGAAGTATACAGTGAGACAGACTGGAGGAGGCTGCTGTACTGTGCTGCACCCAGGGGACGTCATTACCAACTGGAACCTGAGTACAGGTCAGACACACAGGAAGTGAGTTAACACACATATACAGGAGCACATGTGTGCGTTTACACGCCTGGGTACTCATACAATTTCTCACAGGCAGGCATCCATCTAATAAGAAATGGACAAACCGGCCTGGCATCTGACAGCCGGCTTGTGCTTTTGTTGCTAAACCTGACAAATTCTTCAATATCTAAGTGGACACCTCTGTGGACAAATGTACCTCATTAATGAGTGCACACAGATGGACAGCACACACATGCATACACACACACACACACACACAGTTGTGGACTGAGATCTCATGGTGTGCTAAGTTGCGGTGTGTATACCGGTGTAGCCGTCTGCGCTTCATTACTGTTCACACACAGACAGTTGCAGTGTTTTTGTGTCAATGTTTAATGAGGGGCTGGGAGTCTGGGGACCTTACCGCTGTCAGGAGCTCCTGTAGTCTGGATCTACCACCTGTTCCCATTCACTCCCTAAAGGCTTTAACTCACACATGCACTCATATTAAACCCTACGCAGACACACAGAGGCATGCAAACAAGGAAGGAACACACACAAAAACATGTCTACACAAGTGCACACACACTTGACAAACTACATACACTGATTTAGTCATCCTGTGACACCACTGTCAGCAGTGGATACATGTAAACAGGTTATTGTGGTTGGCTGAGCCTGGCTGCCTGACAGAAGCTACAAAGGCCATGGGAATACCAATTGATACATTTCATATTCTTCGTCAGCTTGCATGAGATGACAGTGTGAAAGCTGCTGCCAGCAAGAGTGATCCATCTCTGGCTTTTTCCCCGACACCGCTGCGTGATGGAGATCTGAAACACCCCGACTGATGGTCTCTTACTCAGTGCACACCTGCGAGCTCACAGACCATATCCCATTACAACCCGACACATACCATCTGAGACCAAAAAGAGAAAAAAAAAGCCAAACTATGAAACAAAAAATGCTTCACGATCCAACAGGATAATAATTTACATTTCAAAAAACTAACTTTTATTAAAACAAAAAACCAAAAGAAAAAAAAAATCAATTATTGACTCATTAACAAGATTATAAAACAGTGATTTAGTTACATAAATAAATTGATATCGGTGTATCAAATCTTAATTTCATAAGCATGTATACATGGGTCATTGTAATAAATAAAAAGGGAGAGCAGAAATTCCTACACAAAGAATAAAAAATAAAACAAAACAGCTAGAAAGACTCAAGAGGAAATCGTTTCTGAAGAGAACAAGAGACACTGGACAACGTATTCTTTTCCATCAAACACACGTGAGGAATTGCTTTGTTAAAGCATGAGTTACACAGCCACTCACTTACTAATTAAGGACACTAAAGCTGGGACCAAGGTTGGTTGTCTCTCACCTCTTAAAACGCGTTTGGTTGTTAGATAGATCTTCTGTTTGGTTACTTTAAAGCGTTAAGACAAGGCAAGAGAAAAGGCTGCTTTTATCTTTAATCAAGACAAGATAGAAAAAGTTGCACGGAAAATGAAAAATTAGAACTAAGGTAACAAATGAAAGGCATGTAATGTGAGAACAGCTGAACATAGCAGAAAAGACACTGGAAGTTCTGCAGTGAATGAAGAGAGAACTGAAGAGACTCGATCCTAACATCTGGGTTATTCTGGAGTTTGGATCCGGTGCAATAATATCAGCACAATTCTGATACAAATATTAGGTTGTTGTGGCAATGGTTGTACTCTTTGCTAAATGAGGCAGACTGTAGCCAAGACTGTAAGGTCAGACACATAAACACATCATTTTTAACCAGATTAATTTCCAATAAGTTCCTGTATAAAGCAAATTATCATTTTTCCAGCAGGATTCAATGGAAAACTAGGCTACTGCAACAGCTGGCATGCATAAGTATTGTGTTTTCAACCAGTTTATCAACCAAAGGCCAGAAGTAGTTATCTCCCTCTCCTTTCAAAGCTAAAATAGCAAGAATGAGCCACAAAATACCTCTCTGTCACCGGTGAGAAAAAACCTGTATGTCTGACTGAATCCAACATCTCAGTTATGAACACTTGTGGCCGTCTTAGTCCAAAAAGCTGTGAACAAGGTAAATCCAGTCCTTCTGATATGTTCCGTTTAAAATAAAAATACAACAAAAAGAGGAAAATAGAGAAGACAAATAAGAGAAAGTCATGAAGAGCCAGAGAGAGCAAACTACAGCGGCTTCAAGTATTTCACATTACATAGAATACTCTGTATAAATTAGTTAACATATACTTTCAGATCCTCCATATTCAGACATATACTATGGCATATATACAGAGTACAATAAATGCTTGCTCGTGTTGTGACATGTTTTTTTTTTTTGTCTTATTCTTGTAGTCAGTCGTTCATTTGTTCCGCCATTTTTTTTCCTGCGTAGAGAAATCCCTGAGAACGTTCTGGTTACGGAAGGTTCCACACAATGAACTATAACAGTAGAAAGTCTAATTTTCTTGATTCACATGCACAGAGGGAAGTGACACTGGCCTAGTCTGACGATACCATGCAGCGATGGCTTCAGAGACAAGAGAGGGGGCGGGCGCGTCTTATGAGTGTTAGAGCCAATTTTCTGGTGTTAGGGTACGGATGCCAGGGCAGTGATGTACAGCAGAGCCAAGCAAGTGGACAATGACTCTTAGTTTCTATTTAACATTGGTCTCAGCAGTGATTTTCATTTCAATGAATGCTTTCAGCTATCATTGATCATAAATATAACAGCTCAACTGGGAGCAGGTTTAATACCATATTTTGAGGTAGTCATCTCCCTCTGGGTATTTGCTTCAACTAAAAAAGCTCAGCTAAATCAGTCAAAACGTGGCTTTTATAAAATCTCAGTGGTGTTACATTATTATAATGAAGCAATAATACTAATTATCTTTGTCTAATGTGTCACCATTGCAAGGCCTGCATACTGTCCTTGGTTTGCATCAGGTATTCATTATCATGGAGGTGGGGATGTGATCCAATGACAAGAAGAGTTAGTGTGATGGAGCTTGGAGCTAATGCCTGGAACCCAAAGAAAGCTAATGGCTGCTCAAGATCTGCTGCTGCTATGGAACAAACAAAAGATGCTGATGGCGGCTTTCTGTCAGGGCTAACCCAAGCTGTGCCGAGCCAAGCTAAGCTGTGCAGTGCTGCATAGCGCCCACCAGCGAGGAGCCTGGACAGAGGGAGGTGCTCTGTGTGGTTTAAAGCCTTAATTTCTCTTTGAGGATGCCGAGACATTGTTGTTTCTTTCTCTTTTTTTTGTCTAGTTGTTTGTTATTCCTTTTTTTTTTTTTTTTTTTTTTTTACATGAGCGCTATTGTACAAGGGCTTCAATCGCTCGACAACACGTAACTCAATAGACACTGAAAAGGAGGGTGGGGATGCTTCAAATCATAAAAACAAAGGAACAAAAAAAAATTATTTTTTTTTAAAAAGCCATTTCACTTTTCATTTTTGTCTCGCACACATGTAGAGAAATACACACAACATTCACAATGTGACAAATTTCCTCTCTTCTGAAAAATAAAAACACTTCTGTACACATAGTAGTAATAATATTAATAATAATAATAATCGTAATAATGTTTATAACAACAACAAGAACAATAATACCGCATGTGGCTCTTGATTTTTTGTCATCTTTTCCTTTCTCTTTTTGCTTCATTCTACAAGTCACATCCCTCTTTTTACTTGTCTATTAGTCCAAAATAAGTTCAAAAGGCAGACTCAAGTTAATAAAAAAGTACTAGAGTAGGAGGAGGGGGGAAGGGAAGGGGGGGGGGGGGGACATTTGGCAACCCTCACCCGAACCTCTCCCTCACAAGCATCATTAGTTTCTTTTTGCCCTTGTAGATCTGTTTCAGGTTGTCTATGAACTGTGTGAACTGAATGTGTCCGTCGTGGGCCATCATGAAAGTCTCCCGGGCCTTCCCCAGGAACTCGATGAACTCACTGTAGTGGCGCGGGCTGATGTGCGTGAGCCGCGAGTGCGTGGTGTTGATGTAGGCCCCAATGGTTGCGTCCAACAGCTGCCTGAGTGGCGCCTTATCCAGCGACATCAGCTTCCCAGAGTTCCTGCGGCTGTGCAACGCAGACACCATGCCCGGCGTGGTCAATGTGCATCGCCGCAAAATGTCAGAGAGCACGGTCGCGCACTTCACGCTCTTGACCACTAGAGGGATAACAGCAGCTAGCTCGTTCTTGCCCAGTGAGTGGCTGAGCGCGCAGGCCCACAGAACGTCATTGATGGCTGGATGCGTGTCCTGGTTGTAACTTAGGTTTAGATGAGCCATAGCTAACGTTGCCAGCTTATACGCTCTCATCGGATACCCGCGGTGCTCCATGTAGCGTGCAATAGTGAACAGCTGTGTGTAGCTCATTCCAGTTGCTGCCGCATCCAGTACAATCTGGTAGGCTGTCTCGAAGGCAATGTGGTCCTTTTCACAGAGTGTAAGAGCAGACAGGGCACAGTTCTGGGGGTCTTTCATGGCACATTGCAGGGCGAGGGTGCGAGCAGAGGAAGCCAAGTTCTCCTGCTGGTGGCAGTCCAGGTGAAGGCGGACGATAGTGCTGTTGGACATGACTGTGGTGGCCACGATACTGGTGGCTTCTGTGGGAGTGAAGAGGGTGAACCAGCTTTGCATGATGCTGTCCAGTGCATACACTCCTAGTGGACACAAACCACAGTAAACAAGAAGTGAAAAGACGTTTTTAGAGGAGGATAAAACATCCGGACACAAGATGACTTACCAACTTCAGTGGCACATGTGACTAACCAGCGCACCATCTCTCTCCTCCTCCAGTTTAACGTGGACAGAGTTATTCTCATTACCTAAAGGAAAGGGAAGTGATGGAACAGAAGGGACTACAGGTGAGTTGCAGAAGAAACAAGAACATCCTAAAAGTACACATGGAAATAGTATAGTATTCAAATTGTTTTTGGTACCTAATCCATTTGTCACTTCGACAGTATACTTGAAGAACTGTAAGGGCAAAGATTATATTACATTTCCAAAGACCATTCTAGGTGGATGAAGAGGCATCAAATGCTACTGGAATGATTTCAATTGTGGTTTAACTAATAACTTAGGTACAGACCCAAACAAAAAGTTTCATTTCTATGAGTAAAGTATCATGGTAAATTCATTTAGAAAGTGAATAATGTCCAGTTTGGCCAAATTAAATAATTCTTAAAACAAATTGCACAGTGTGCAAATTTCCAACTTCTGTTAAAGAAAAAGTATGTTTTTCCATTGCATTTAGACTTCTATGCCTATGCAAATACAGCTTCACATTGCTGAAAATTGATCTTTTAAAAAAAAACAGTCTTCCATGAGGATGTCTAGCTTATAAAAAAGAGACAACAAAAAACCAGCCAGTCTCTTATGTATGTGTCACGGTTGTGTGATATGCATTTTTGAGGTGTTTTCAGATATTTATAAACAAAAAGTGCTCTGCTTCTCATCTGTTTCAGGACTACTTGAAATTTTTTCATCCATTAGTGTGAAGGCAGCCATTAAAATATACAACAGAATCCTCCTTTTTACCAAACAGAGTTGCATACCTGTAGTCCCAGCTCCAGGGAGACTTTGAGAAGTGTGATGTCAGGAAGGCTGTCCATGAGTGTAGCGATCTTGAACGCATCCTGTGCCAGTTTGAAGATATGGGACGAGGAGTGAATGTTTTTCTGGATGGACTCCAGGACTGTCTCCAGCCTGCGGCTGTCACCTAGAAAAGGTCACAATTAAAGGAATCATTTAGAATTAGATGCTTATTTGCACAAAAAGCTAATTGTTTTTATTAAACATTTGCAAAATATGAGCACCTTTGGCAGCGGTGAGCATGGTAGAGGCCAGCTCACACTGCTGAGACTCTATATGGCTCAGGGTGAACCAGCGTGGGTAACGGTTGGGAACAACAGACACAATGTGGTGAGGCCTCGAGAGATCCCCGGACGAAGCCGTGGACTCCAAAACTGGCAACCTGGAGGAAAACACAAACAGAAGTATTAATACAATTCTGGAAATTCTGAAACGGAGGCTAATGAAAGCTGGAGAAACTGCGAGATAACCAAGTTTAAGACATCATCAACATCACAGAAGAAACCTTTTTTTTTCCCAGAAGGAAACAAGCAGACAGACGGGAATACCGCGCAGCCAGAAAAGGTCTTCATTATGATGGTGTGAAAGTGACTTTTAAATGAAAATGACTTTTGTTATCATCGGGGGATTACAGTTAGCCTACCCCTGCAATTTACTTTCAACCTGGTATTTAATCACTGAGAAACCAAGCTATAATTAGTATTTTCTTCACTCTAATTGGTCATAATGAAGTCAGAGCTTTGCAACACCTGCTAGTGGATGAAGGAGTTTCACTAGTTTCTGCCTCTCATTATTATAATACCGATAGGGCCGTGTCTTCACAAGCATCACAAGCACAACACGATTACCACTGTGGCCGGCTCATCTCCTATTCTGCTTCACTTTTCTTCCCTCCGCTCCCACCTCAGTTTCAAAGGTCTTCTTTCCTTCAGAAGACAGCACAACCTGGCCTTCTCTCAGCCAATCACAAAGCTAATTAAGTCCATGGGGAAATTAAGGAATTCACCTTCCAGCCCTGTAAGGCTGGACACACATCAAACAAATACCAACACACATCAATGAAAAGACCCATGTCACACACACACACACACACACACACACACATGCACGCAAACTCCAAAATCCACACACACACACACACCTGCCCTTTTGAAAGCACATCAAAGCTGCCTGGTAAAAGCAATGTGATGCTAAATACCAG
>JBAMIG010000012.1:9328898-9342100 GCA_037177335.1 Kiunga ballochi
AGAGCGACCGGTTAATCAGTTATCATTACCTGAGAGGTCTAAGCAAGTGTTGGAGCCTTCTTCGCCTGCTCGTCCTGACTCTGTCAAGGTGCTAAACAGGGTTCCAATAGGATCCAGAGGGTGTCCCACCCAGCCCTCCATGTTGGTTATGGAAGTATGGCCTTTATGAAGCAACTCTGAAAGAAAACAAAGTATTGTAAAAACAGTTTGTTGATTTTAGTAAGGGCCAGTTTAAAAAACTTTTTTTTTACAGTATTTAAAGAAGGGGTGTGTGTGTGTAAATAATCAACCTTGGAATAAACATACAAACCAAATAAGTCCGTGCAAAAAAGTTTCAGTATTTATTAAGAGCACGTCTTTCTTTACTCTGGATCTCATGGATATGTAAACCAGTCTAACCAGAATCAAAATACATACAGACAAAGATGATAGAGTTCAAGTTGTTGACAAAAATATACTTCTGTTAATGTTACTAAAATAAATTTATAGCTACTAAATAAAGTGTGCTATTGTTTCTAATTTGAGGAAATTTATCTTAAAAAAATGATAAAAACGATGAGGGTCTTTTCCATCCTTTTCTTTCCATTCTTGTTTAACTGGATATTTAATTACAACACATTATTCACAAGTATTGCAAAATGTGACAAGAATAAGAGCAGATGCTTAAAACACCTGCTTTTATACTCAAATATCAGACTTTATGGTGTAAAACCTAAAATACTTGAAACCACGGGCATCTTTAAAGACATGCAGGATCTTAGTTCTCCTGTGATGCAGTAGTTGCTTGTGTGACATAATTAGACCTGGAAACATTTTCACTAGGACAAAAAAACCCAAATATCTTTACTTTAGCAAAGAGTCGCACGCTATATTTCACCTTTTTTATGCCGTCGAAAGTGCTCCAGTTGCCTCTGCTGTTGCCTTCTTAACGTGTTCACCACAGCGATGGCGAGTCGGAGGGCTTCTCTGGGGTAACCGTGTGAACGCAGAGCATCCACCCGAGCACAGGCTGTTGGAACATGCTCTGAGGAAAAAGACAAATTCATCCCCAATATCCTTCCATTAGCTATTAGTCATTCTCAGTACAACTCTGGCATATAAATAACTAATCTTACACCTACATACACGTAGACTCACCATGCCATAATGGCCAGCCACGTGAGTCAAACAGGGAGCCCTCTTGGTTGTCATGGTAACAGTAATTGGCATAGAGGTCGCTGGCGATAATGTGCTGGAGGTGTCGGTCCTGCCAGTGCAGATCGCAGGCCTCGATGGCTCGTGTGAACACCGTCCTGTGGGGCCGCATCTCTGCAGAGAAATGAGGAGGAAGAGGAGAGATTTAACGCTTCCATTGGCTTTTTTTGCAAGGCAAACTGAGGAAAACGTTGAAAGATGGGGTTATTATGAAGAAGAAATGAAAAAGAATGACAAAGAAAAACTCAAAAACATATACATGGAGGACAATCCCTGAAGTCTTTCCTGCAGCACAGGTTGAGGCGTCACACCTCTAACCTTTCCAGCTGCAATATTACAAGGAAAATCAGGTATTGACAGACATATGAAACTTGTCAATCTCTGACCTTGGTTGCCATGAGCACCCTGAGGCAGTGAGTGGGTGAGGTTGGGCAGCTCGTTGCCATGGTTACCGTCCTCCCAAGGGCAGACGTCCACACTGTTCCATCTGCGCAGCTGGCGCAGCCACGACGACTTTTGCTCGGGTTTACAGTGGGGGTTCAGTACAATGCACATCCACAAGGCTCCTACACGCAAAACAGAAATACGGCCTTCATTGACCTGCTCCACTTCCCCGTTGGTGATGATGATGATGCAATTACTGAGTCCAGCAACATAGGGAAGTGAGTATTTCTAGTTTGTAACATCCAAAATTCAGCAACTGTGTAAGGGGTTAATGCTTGGAGCAGTTTTCAAGGGAACATAGCGATGTCTTTCTTGCTCTTTGCAGCAGTCATCTTCCACTCGGATACAAAACTCTGAAAAGAGAAAACTTAACTAGTCCAGAGGCGATGCCGCCTGCACACACATCCTTTTGGAGTAAATTGGAACAAACAGAATATGAAAAGTGGTTATGTCTCTAGGGATGCAAGCACAATCAGGGATTTAACCCTCAAGACTGCTGGAAAAATGTAAATGCAACAAAAGAGGTGCGATTGTGTTATAGATGCCTGTGTGTACAGTTTCAGAGGAAAGGGTCAAAAACAAGGACATAGAAAGCATAGAGAGACATAAAAAAAGCCTCACAAAGTACAGAAAAAGAGAGCAGAGTAAGCAGGAAAGACAATTAAATGTGAACAGAGATCATTTGCGCAAGAAGACATGGGTAAGGACATGTGAATGAGGCTTAGCTTTGTGTCTAGAGAAGAGGAGCTGCAACTCAAAGAAGAGAAAGACAAAAGAGAGAGAGAGAGAGAGAAAGAGCTAGAGAGAGAGACTGCATGAGCTGCTAAGAAGCAGCATTCACCACACATCAGGGGGAGTGATAAGGACTTGGGAAGAAGGGTTTGAAGTATGGACTTCAAAGAGTCAGTGCGCACACTTCCAAAAATACGTGGGATTGAAACAGATGAGATCACTCCGCTGTCCTCGCAAAGTGCAGAACAAGACCAAAGGGAGAGAACTAACATCATCATCAACAGCAGCAGCAACAGCATCAACCGACACGGAGAGAAAGAGAGAGAGAAAAAAAACAACAACAAAAGACGGGAGACAATGCGACGGCTGTCCTGGTGACGGGCTTGTTGGTTTTGTTGTTTGTGAAGAAGTGTGTTGCTGTAGGTACAGTAAGTCTGTCAAACGGACTACACACTGTATCAAACCAAGCAAGCGCATGCTGAGCAGAGCTCTGTCACATCAACTAAAAATATAATGTGGCGTGTTTGAAAACATAGCAGAGGTGAGGCGCAATGAGCTGCGTTAAATGGCTTTTAATTCAGAAAGATCAGTCACAGAGAGACACCGTGCTGTCAGTGACGAGCGTGCACGCCTGAGATTGTGCTCTCTCTTAGACACAAAAGGGTAAGTAAGGAGAAAGAAAAGAAAATACATATATAACTGGGTTCAATCATCCACCTCGCAAAATCTACCAGTCTGTGCGTGCTGGGTTAGAAACGTGTGTGTGCGTTTGTACTTTTATAGGACTGTGTGTGGTTTGTTTTTTTCCCCCTCACCCAGCTCGTCCCAGAGTTGTCTGTACTTGTCGGTCATGGTGGTGCCTTGCTGTCTCCACAGCGCCAGCCGGGGGTCGGCCATGAACTGCTCTGTGATCAGTGTTAACATCCTCGCTCCGTTGGAGTCACGCATCTTCAGCATCTCCCTTACCTAGAGGAGGAGGCAGGACAAACCCGCACACCGTGGAGTTTACACCAGCAGATGCAGACAGCTCAGCATACACAAACACTGGACATGATTTCATCACTTATAAGTTTAGATTTGATTAAAAGCAGATTTACACTGGCCTTGTATCTTCTGAAATTAAATCGTAATTCAAATTTCAAAATCATTACTTTTATATTTTTTCTATTATATTTATATATTTTTTATATAAAAACACAAGCACAGCACAACCCCCTGATTCTCATGTAGTTGTTTAGGATGTGTGTGTGTGAGCAGATGCATTTTTTTTAACATGAATCAGGTTTTGAGATCTAAAAACAAATGGATTATTATCAGTTGCAAATATCCCCACAAATTTCTTTTAAATTCATTTTAAAACACTTGAGAATAATATTTGACTGTAAAATATTAGAATATTTTATTACTAGACAGTAATAATATTTTATGCATCTTATGCTTTTGATTAGAAGAATTACAGTGTATTATACTTTACTTCCACTAAATTCCCATGAGAACATCATATTCTGGGTCACCTTTAAGGACTGTTATGGACAGGACACTTTTATTTCATTAAATTTAGTGGTTTATTGTACATCTTTCCTCTGTTATGCATATGATCTGTTGAGAAAAGTGCAACGTTTTCAGTACAATTCTCCCTTAAAGGGTTATAATAAAGGTATTTTTTTACACAACTCAAATTCTAACATTTTATTTTATTAGCATACAATCTTCACCAGCAATGACCCAAATATATTTAGCAGTCCATAACATTTAACTTCCACAATCAAATCAATAAAATTGAAGGTGCATGAAGTGTTGTGTCACTTTGTGGTGTCCTTGTTTACTATTGACCGTTTTGCTACTCCCTTCATCTAGTTTTAAATATACATTTACAATCTACTTTATGCCATTCATATTATTTAGTATTTTCTCTGTGGATTTGTTTATATTCAAAATAGCAAAGAAAAGAAAAACCTTTCTCTGCTATATAAATAATATAATAGGTTAAATATTTGCTATAATACCATTTTTTTTTAAAAGACCTGGGAATGTTATCAGCATTTATTGGTTAAAAGTAACAATACATGAAACAAAATCTTAGATCTATAATACAAAAAAAAAGCATGATAAATAAATTGTAAATGCAGCCACTTCTTCTGTCTTTCTGCTCCAGCAGAAGCAGCAGCTGTAGTTTTCCTCCCTCTCTTTTCACTTTGTCTCACCGGAAGATTTTCTGTGCTGCACAAATTGCAAGTGGGACTCATTTATTGTGAACTACGGTGGTCAGCATCTTCTTGCAGCAGGAAATATAACTGCTGCTTGGTGTGGTGGAGAGGGGTATAAAATATTAAACTGATCTGCTACTTTTAAAAATGGTAGGTATATTTTTTCCCGTGAAAGGCAGTAAAAAACAGAAAACAGTGATTTTTCACTCACACATACATACACCGATGCCATTTGTGTCTATGTGCATATTTTTCTTTCTTTCTCTCCCCTTTTGGTCACAAGTAAATTCATAAACAATGTATATATATTGCTCAGTGCGAGTGCAACCGTCTGTGCAAGTATATATATGGCTTAGATTGCACACTGCATATATATATATATATATATGTGTGTGTGTGTGTGTGTGCGCATGGGAAAGAACATAGCAGTCAACAATGAGCATGAGGCCAAGAGATATTCTAAAAGCCAGGCAGGCTGGATGATAATGGCCTTTGCTTGCGGTCTTTACATAGCACACAGTGCATTAATGCTGGCCTAGCTGTGCCACTGTAATACCAGACAACACAGTGAGGCACATGTAATCGTTTAATCATGGGTACAGAGCAGTATATGGTGCAAGCCTTTCTACTTTCTATACCTTTTTCTCTCTTTATCTTGCATTTGTACACTTCCCTGCAATTAGCCCAAGCTAAAAGACAGCATCTCCTTTAATGTATGTGCATTATTTGTTATCTTTTATTCCTCTTTCTTGAGGGAATAAAATATAATACAAGTGCACTAAAGAGAGGCCGAAACCATCTATTAGGAAGCAATGATGCTAGACAGTGTGTGGTAAAGCTACACACAGAGTGTGTCTGTGAACGGCATAACTGGCATGTGCTGTATGCGTGTTGCTATGTTCTGCATGTGGATGAATCAATGTTCCTGGGTCCTGACCTTGCTGAAGAGCAGGTTGAGCTGCTTGCCCGAGCCGTGGTATCCACCCTGGGACAGGAAGAGTTTGACTTGCTCCTGAACTTGCTCCTCATCTAGGTGCCAGCAATTCTCATCATCCACACTGGCTCCAGCTGTGGGATCCGGGGCCCCTAAGTATACACAAACGCACACACAACACAAATATATGTTGGATGTAAACCGGGTTCCTGTGTTTTCCCCATTCTCTATTGTTTTGATGTAAAGTTAGCTAAAAAGACCAACAACTAAAGAACAAAACAACTTTTAAAAGTCCAAAATCCTCCTTAAAAGTAAGTTAGTACTAAAAACAGCAATGCGAAATGCAAATACAAGTCTGTCAAACATTATAGATATATTATAAAATTGATGCAATATTTACTGTATTCTACTCATTTCTTCTCACACTATTGGCTATATAATTGAAGAGCTAAAAGCAACCTATAGCTACAAATCACTAATATTTAAACTCTAACTTTAATCAGCAGTGTGCATTAACATATTACACATAGAATACTGCTTCTAATGCCATCAAGTGTTAAAATGTATTAAGCTTGACAAAGATAATCCTTGAGCGAAACACTAACAAAAGACCAAATCAAGTCTGACCTTGAATTTCTTGTGCCTGCTCATCAAAACAAAGTGAGGGTAATGTGCCCCGTTTAAACCAGGCAGCTAATAGCCTGGAAAATCCAAATTGTGTGACCGATGCTGTTTGCTACCTCATGCTGCATTTGTTTTTTTGCTTATAGTTTGCTACTCTGATATCACAATTACATCAAAATACATGATGTAGATGCAAAGAGTTATTTTCTTATGCTTATGAGCTATATTCGAATATTTTTCACATCTGTGAAACCAAAAATTAATCACCTAACTCCTTTTTTTTTCATTCCAACTGGTTTAACTTTGGTATGTGGAACCATAAAACAAACACCACCCGATCCTTATTAGACATCTAAAATACTTTTATGAAACATAAGTGAGCCCACTTGTGTTGGATTCGCTTTGGCTTTGTGCATGTATGCATGGTCTGAGTGTTGTCACAAACCTGCAGCAGTACAAATACAGAAGTTCCTAAAGAACCCATCTATCTTTTCTTAATATTTTTTTCTATACACTTGGACAATGGTTGGCTTTTTTCAAGTGCGTAATGTTCACAATTTTCAGCAGGAACTTTCATTTCAGAACTGTGTTGCTAAATCTGATCCCCTCAGCAACTTCTGCTGTTATGAAGGTAAATTACATGTAGAAAAGGTTTTCTTCTTTACATGAGCAATTTTGCTCCTAGAAATGAAATAATCCTTCATTAAAAGTCTTTTTCCACATGCATTTGCTTCAACAACTCTTCAGAATAACACAGCAGTAACTCATCAGCGTAAAATCGTGCGTTTCCTGTTCTGATTGGTTTCCCTTTCTTACTCTTGCAGGTAAGCATCAAGTACAGCATCAACAACAGGAAATGTGTACCCTCTTTATCTCTCTGTCTTGGTTTTGTTCTCTCTACCACTCAAAAGACAAACGGGTTTTATAGTGTTGATTACAGTCACAGAATCTCTCCTCTACTGTCCAGATCTCATTAACAAGTAACATTGATCCTGCCACGCTTTACTTTCATCACAAAATCAATACGTAGACATGTAGAGGCAGGAAGGCACACTTAAAAACACACATGCGCATGTGATCCTAAAATACCTTATGACCTCTTACACACTGTCTCACACTCATTTCCTTACCATGGACTTGGTTGATTTCAGAGTTCTGCGACAGGATCTCATCAGCCAGTTTCTGCGCGGTAGGCAGCACCTCAGTGTGGTGAACAGATATCAGGTACTGTACGAACTTCTGCAGCTGGTCTCTGCTCATCTGAAACAGGGTTTCTGAGATGGGCAGGTGCAGTTTGACCTGCTCGGGTTTCCGTACTCTGTAAAGCGACAGCGCCACTACATGGGCACAGTAGAAGATGTCTTTGTTTCCGCAGGTGCACGTCACTGCCGTGATCTTGCAGCGGTCGAAGCTGACGCTGACGCTGCATACGAGCTCTGGAGACGAGGGTGTGGCGGGGTCCGTCACTGTGCCGCTCAGGTGGAATCCTGGGGAAAAAGGGGGGAAAAGGCGTTACTCTCTAAAGAATAAATCACTGGTGAGTTTTTTATTGTAGCTCATTGTATCCATCTTGCCTTCAACCCTTTTTGTGACCGATTTATAAATTTGAGTCTCCCAACCAAAACTACAGATTCTTGAAAGTGAACCACTGATCACTAAAGAGAAGTTCAAACACACCCAGGTGCCTGGTGTCCAAACAAAGCAGGCAGCAAGGACGTTTGTCTAAACATCTATTACGAAGCAAAATGGATCACAGTGCAACTCACTGAACGTGCATCTAAGGAAATAACATTACGGCGAACAGATCCCATTCAGGACGTCAGTTCACCAAAGTCCCAAAAGGTCCATGCCACTTTTTTTAAGAGATCCAGTCAGGACCAGCTGAAGTCCACTGCTGAGGGGTAAACTGAGCCTGACAGGAATCACTGTAGACACGTGAAAACTGGAGATCCGCAACAAGAGAAATTGAGAAAGAGACGAGGAAATAAGCATCGAGGTTGCCTGTTCCAGTATGAATTATACACACTCTTGCTTGAATACAATGTTTGATCTTATCCTGACTGTGCCATCCAGAGGCGTGGCTGATCATTATGCAGGAATAAATATAAATGAGCCAAGTGGGGTTCCCAGCAGCGGCTTGAAAACACACTCATGAGCATATGAAAGCTACAGACATGTGCACTGAGACACAGTGTGAAATCATGATTTATTAATTATGGGAGTGGTTAGAAAAGAAGGAGACCGGCTTATGAATGCATTCATGTGCTCAGGAGGGATCTCTGAAATTCATGTGGACCAGGCAAAGACATACATTTCTTTAATATGTTTATCAAAGGCTGAGCGCACACATCCCTGTGATATAAAGCAGGCATTAATGCATATATCAAAGGCTTTTCTGGAGTTAGTAAAAAGGGAGAGTTGAATATTTCATAGGGTATAGATGAAAACGAGTAGAGCTAAACAGAGGTCAGGTCAAAGTAGATTTCCCTTTGTCGTTTGCACTTGAGGGGTGCAGTCAGAGCCCAAGAAAATATGAAGCAAATGAGTGATAATAGTAAACAGAATCACAATGTACAAATATAGCATGGCTATAGTATATAATAATAAAGCATCCAGTTTGCAAAGAACTCATATGTATGCATCTCCCTAACATTTTCATGACAGCTGTACACATCAGTTAGGCAAAGCTGATTTATTTGTATAGCACATTTTTCATACAAGACAAATGCAAATGATTTACAGAAAAATATTAAAAATAACAAAAAAAAAAAAAAGAAGCTGCTATCGGTTTAAATGCTGAAACCCTGCAAAATCAAGCAGAAAGGCAGCTTTGCAAAACTTTATCTGCTGAGCTGAGAAGTGCTGGCCGCTAACATGTTGCAGGGCCGATATGCAAAACATTGCCATGGAGAAATGTGTTTCCATTCTGAAAGCCAACTGGCAGAGGAAGTGCATGTTCGTTAACAATATCCACAGAAGAGGGGTGTGGATCGAATATGGCAGCAGCTTGCATCTGCAGTGTTCAAAGCCTATATGTCTACAGCTGTGGGAGAAAGAGGGAAGCCATACTGAGTCAATCTTAAATGAAACAAAAAGGTTTTACATGTTGCATCTGTTTGTAGGGTGGAAGTTAGCTGTGAAACAGCAAACAAATGAGCTCTTAATACGTGCCGATACTCTTACTGTATGTGTTTGTTTTCCATAAGTTAGGCTTATGTTTCAAAAGTGGCCTCGGGTCCATAGAAACACAGAGAACATCAAAAACATGTGGGGCTGAGAGAGCTCAAAGAAAAGTCACTCTCTGATGCAAATACACACACGCTCTCTCTCTCTCTCTCACACACACACACACACACACACACATTTAACAGGAGGTTGTAAAGGTATTTGCTCTTTCTTTGCAAATGCTTTTTCTTCTCAAAAAGGTGAAAACGACAACAGATACTTTTCTTTTGGATTCAAAACAAATGGTGTATGGCTAACTAGTGATTACAAAGTTGCACATTTGAAAGGAAAATTCTGCTGTTTTCCCCTTTGCTTTAATGGATGGTCTCCCTCGTTCACCTTCCAAACCCTTTGCATGCCCTCCCTCCCTCCCTCCATCCACATTCCCACAGCTCTTTCACTCTCACTCTCTGACAGATGGGTAGGTAATGAGTTTCGCCTTTCCCCGTCCAATCATCTGGGCACCAAAAACTGCCCCCTGCGCCAAAAATGCCCTTTTAATTTAGCCAAGCGCTGAGTACAGGGATATTACTGTTTAGACACACATGCATACACACGTATACACACACACGCACACATCTCCCATGACTCCTGGTTGGGTGGGTATGAAACCCTCAATGTCTCATGTGCTAGCTATTAAAGAACCTGGTTTTTCCCCCTCACCCTGTCCACCCAGCACCCCTCCTCAAGTGGTGCTCAGGACTCTTTTCTGTGCATGTTCAAGAGGCCAGAGTTGGCTTTCAAAGTAACCATGGCGGCCATTTTTAGAACAAGGCCTCTGTGAGGTTGCCCTAGAAACCCCTCCTGAGCACCCGGGTGAAATCACACTTGGCCCAAAGTGCTGCAATGCAATGTAGCAAGAACAGTGTGTGACAAAGTGAGCAAGAAGGAAGACATATATAAACTCATGTGTTTGAATCGGACCACACACATTCTTTGAAGGACCTGCATCAAAGCATTCCTGCAACTTGCCCTTCGCTCCATCCTTAGTTTTGAAATTGTATGAGGACTGGATAAGCCAGTGTGCACCCATGACCAGCTAAGACCGTTTCTGTCCATTCAACAACAAAAGGCTACCAGAAATACAAGACTCTTCTTATTTAAAGGACCTGCAAGCCCTTCAACATACATTTGCTGAGATGGAAGAATACCTCTTTTATATGGTTCCTATAAAACAGGATTTAGCTTCCCATGTGAAGGCAGGGCCTGAGAAGTTTTGCTAGCCGAAGCACAAAAGCGCTCACCAAAACTCACTGGAGTAAATTAGACTGAGTAACATATTTATATTTCCACAATTACGTTAAGATTCCAAGTCAGTGGAGAAAATTCAGAAGGTCATTAGGTTTATTGGCTGAATTGATTCATGAGTGACTGTCACCTAAATCTAATATGGCACCATGTGGTTCAGATGCCACTCATTCATTGGATTTGCCTGTAAAATTGAGTGTAAGATGGATTTTGGTGGGCTTGTTTGAAAGCAAGTCAACAAAAGCAAAAAAGGGAAAACATAAAGACCAAAACATATTGAAGTCCTCCTCGTCTGAGCAGAATCATTTTAGCTTTGTGCATAAATCAAATGACACCAAGAGCTGAGGACAGATACAGAACAACGCCTCAATCCAACTCTGCATTAACTGGGCTTTCTTGATCCAGAGGGACCACCTGTGGAAGGTACAGCATTAACATGGGATCCCACCCTCTGTTGACCGAAGACAGCCAGCTAAAACCTCACAGAGAGAAGGCTTGCTATTGGATTGGAATTCAATCCGTTGGGCTGGATTGAACCGAGAGGCCACAGTGAAAGGAGATCTGAACCACAACTGAAGAAAAGCAAGGCAGCAGAGCTGATCGAGTAAGGGTTGAGAAGTGGTGGGCAACCCCCTTTACCTCTCATGCTCAATCCCACCTATAGCCTTCTCTACATAACGGCTCCTCAAACTTACCCAATTAGTAAGGCCAATGTAAGACCTTTCAGCATCTTGGAAGGTAGGTGTGTACGAGTAACAATGACTGCGTGTGTGTGGTCCTACAAGGAAGAACTCATACAGAGAGTATAAACAGATCAGTGTTATTCTGCATGAGACCTTGCTCCGGGCGTGTGTGTACATATGTGTATCCTAGGTGTGGGACAGGCTGGAATAACACTACTGAGCTCCTGGGGCGGCCATATTTATACCTTGAACCTACTGGTGCAGTGAAAAGTATTTTTTTCCTTTGCGAGTGTGTTAACTCGCAGATTTACACACATATAGACGCTTGTGCACGAACACACACAACCCCTTGTGATCTGAATGGTCTTCCCGACAGACAGAAATGAACATAAATTAATGTTTTGAGACATTCTATGAATTTCAATGGTTTTACTTCTGCTGAAAGTCTGACAGCAAAATCGGAATGCTAATCATGAAGGTGGCAGGGATGGAATATCTCTATGTATATATGTGTGTGTGCGCGCGTCTCTGTGTGTGTGCACTGACGGCTGTGTGGGTGATTGGAGTTGTCATCAGCTGGCGGTTGAAATGACAGTCAACTACTAGGCTGCTGCCACTTAGTTGCCACACGGTACATCAGGAATGACTTGCAATTTTCTAACTATCACTTTCAAAATGGATTCTAATTTTGCAGGATTGAGCCTGTCAGGCATAGCTGGTGTTACTGCTCTTCCAACGGGTCCCAAAGGCTGCTGTTCAGAAAGCTGACCCGTACAGAAAGACAGTGCTGGAGGATGGGATTGAGACATAAGGGAAAAGGACTAAAACTGTAAAAGTTGCTGAAAGAAACACAAAATGAATTGCAAAGGCAGTTTAACTGATATTTGGTGAATTTTCCCTTTAAGTTGCTATTAACCAAATTTCCTTTCACTAGAGAAGCCTGTTAATTCCACCTCTTGCCTGTACATTAACTATACATTATCCCGATCCATGTGCAAGGTTCATTAGTGTGAATGGAATTACAACTGGCTGAAAATGAATGTGTGTAATTAGCAGAGGTCTTGTCCCAGTGGAGACACGCAAGCTATACATTGAGGTAATGGGATCCATCGAAAAGCCATTGTCTGCTGCTTTAAAGCTTGAGTACGTCTCTAATGACAAACCTATATGGCCCAAAGCCTTGAAGCATTATTGTCTACCTTCCTTAAAGGAAACAGATCTCAAGAAGTGTGCATGATGGCCAACTCAACAGCGTAAAAAGCAGTAAACAAAGAGCACAAGATCTGCATTTGCATGGAGAGAGCTTCTAAACTGCATTTGCATTGTTTTGCAAAAGTCATTGGAGATTGGATAGATACAATAAAGGTGCTATAAAGGAATATATACAAATACAAATGAAGAAATTCTGAAAAGTTAGCCTGACACATTTAAAAAGCCACTGTGAAGCGAACACTGGCTAAAAGTGAACAGAATTTATTTGCATATGAAAATAGCTGCACACTTGCAGCTCTGGACTGAAACCTCCAGCATGACTGTAAGTGCACACATGTAAGTACGAGTGTGTTTTTAGGTTCACTTTTCCAGGCCAGGAAATAACCTTACACTCTTTACCCTTCCCATTTCATTTGGAAAGTCACCCGACACACTCTACCAGACACAGACACACAAACACACACCCAACTCCACCCTTTGACACACACTCATGATGCCTTCATGCATGCACGCATACTGGCTTCAGTGACTCCCAGCAGTCAACCTCCTGCTCACAAACAACCCCTCCCCTTTCCTTTTTCTCTCTCCAATAACTGACTCCTCCTCTGTTACCCCTCCCATGACACACACACACACACACACACACACACACACACACACAGAGAAAAATGTTGCCTAGCCCTAAGCTGACCCGTTGTG
>JBAMIG010000012.1:9354889-9375980 GCA_037177335.1 Kiunga ballochi
AGGAAAAAGAGAGTGATTAATGTCTTTGAGAAAAAGATAAATAATCACAGGAGACTGGGGGTTGGTAGTTGGCCTTAGGGGAGTAAATATGGAGAGTTTTATAGCTGCTCACTTGGGATAGAGGGAGGTGGAGGAGGAGATGGGAGGGAAAGGAAAGGAATACAGCGACAGCAGATCCATTCAAGTATATTAGCCCCCCTTCCTCGCTCAACAATAACCTCCTCATCTATTCTATTGCGCTACTGTCTTTCATCATCAACACTGCATCCCATCCCACTGACAGCACAAACCACAAACACGGAGGATGCCACACAAAGCCACGCATGCATGTGTGTACACACGCACACACCCACACAATCACCCTGCACTTTTTTTTTTCCAGGCCAGACCCACTGTATGTGTTTGATGGGCCAATACATGTGGTGTGTGATGTGGTTGACAGCCCCCTCCCAAGCTGCCCTGCTTTTAAGCCCTCATCCTCCAGTGGCTGCCTGTCCCCTGGAGTAGATTGCATCTTTTATTTATCATTTGCTCTTCCTTGGCTTTATCTTACTGAACTAAAAAAAAAAAAAGACAAAAAAAAAAATTCTGGGGCAAAAATTGCAATCAGCATAACATGCCCTCCTCCTGCTGTGTACTCGCCTGTCATTCTCCACTCTCTGTGAGCATGCGGGATGAGACTGACAGCCCATGCAGACGGAGACACACATACAATCCCCCTCTGTTTATCAAACCCACGCACACACATGCTCTTTTCACACACACTAAAAAAAACACACAAATAACTACAGAAAATGACCCCATTACCCACTGTTACCACTCTGTTACCATGTTCCAAGGCAAACACACGCACATATTTGCTCCTGATGCCTCATACTTTTTTATTTTACCCCAGGCTGAGTGTTTAGCTTCCTAATGCCCCAAAAGAGTGAGCACATAAATGAGCCTAATGCTGGGGAATCTGGTAAACAGGACAGAGAGGGAGGAGAGCTGCCTGCCTGTCTGCCTACTCCATGGCTACTATTGTGCACTGCACATTCTCTGAGCCCACAAGAACTGAAGCCATCTCCACACAGATTCATGGGGAGGGGGGGTTAGTAAGCCAAGAAGTGAGCGAGGAAGAAGGAACAGAAGAGAGAGAGAGAGATGGAGAGGGCGAGGGAGGGAGGAGGAAGATCATGCATAAAATCTTGTTTGCAGAATGCATTAAGATTCAGACGAACTGGGGAGGGTAATGGGATTAGAATCCTGAACCGTTTCCAAGGGTGGGGAGTCGGATTGACAGCTGAGTCTATTGCACTGACGAATGCAGTGAAATATTGTGGCTCTGGCAAATACAGCCATCCAGCCAGCCAGGCAAAGGAGAGCAGGGGGTTGCTCCAGCACCTCTGTTTACTCCAAGCTGTTCCCCAATAATGCAGCTCAGAAACGGAAAATTGCCTACATCTTTTTTTTTTCTTTCCCCTTTACCAAGTGCATATAGCTTGGGCTTCAAGTGAATGTTGGAGAGGCAGCAGAAAGGCTTCAGTGTGTCTCACAAAAGGTGTTTGGCAAACAAAATAGAAGCACTGTGGCTTTAAATCACCGTCCCTCCCACCCTTTCTAAATATCGTCTATTTAGCCAGCGGTGAAAAGATATAGGGGGCTTTTGTCTGCGTACCCATTGGTGGGGGCATGGAGAGCTGGAAAGACACAAAAATAGGAACAAAGTACTAAGCTTCCAATTGGAATTGCTCTGAGCCATTCAATGCACACAGCTCAGTGGGTAAAAACAAGTAGAAGTGGGCTACTATTACGGGCTTATCTGAAAATAGGCTGTTCTCACACAGCTATAGAGTATACAGGAGTGGAAATACCCTGCATTGTTTATAATAGGCAAGGCTATGGAAGGCACACACAAGCCCTTTATAAGTGAGGTATGTCTCCACGTCAATGCAAACAGCGCAAGTATTCACTACTAGGCTGTTTTCTTGGGTTATTTTAGCGTTACAGTCCACTCACCGACTTGCAAAACGTTGTCCACCCAGCCACCCTCTAGCAGAGTGACACCCCTTAGGAAAGGCAGCTGGGTCTCGTCATTATTGTCCCCGCTAGTTCCACTTTCCTCTCCTCCGGCGTTGAAAGAAGAGTACATACAGATCTCTTTCTCGCTTCTCGGGAATGACCAATATACGATCCTTCGCTGGACGGGTTCCGGGATCCTCTCGAACCGTTCCTCCACCCTTTGGAACGGCCACTTTTCCGCGACTCTGCGCGCCGCGATGTCGAGTAACGACTCTGGGTTGTGTGTTTTTCCGTTTCCCGACCCTCCTGGAGCGGACCCTGCGCCGCCACACAGGACTCCGCCAGCCCGCTGCCCCTGCCTGCATGCCGGATTGTAGCCGGGCCGGCAGCAGTGCCGCTTGGCTGGGGGCTGCTGGACTCGCTCGGACATGATCGCACCGCTTCCAACCTGAAGCGCAGTTCCTCTCCGATCATATAAACTGGATAAGGAAGAGAAAAGGGCAATCTCGCACCGATTGTTTGCCGTACATGGAGAGACTGCCCTTATTTGGAAAGATGGGCGGAGTTAGCCAGTTCCGTGAAGTCTTTTGTGTTATCAGAGTAACGGGGATAGGCGGGATTCTGGAACGCAGCCAGCGCACGAGTGGCGCTATAAAAGGAACTGGAGGCGGAATTCCCGAACGTCGGCAAATCCTTTGTGAAGCCGTCCGGGAGCGCGAGGGCGGAGCCCCGGCGGCCGACAGACTTTGAAGTTTCCTTCTTATTTGAGTTTAAAGGCGGGGACTTAATCCAGGGGCGGCCTTGCAGTTTCCCACAGGGGTAAAAGGGGGCAAGAAAACTGACTTTTTTCCTTTGGAGCCTAAGCTACCACCCCAGGCTCCAGCTTCTTCAATAACAACTTGATGGTTGTTTTTGAGGCTTAGGTTTTAAAGGACTTTCAGCTGTCAGAGATAGAAAGGGTCGTGGGAGGACGAAGCACATGAAGATATGAAGCGGGACCATGCTTGTCCTTTGTGGTGGCATCAGTCATTTTGCTCAGCTGTTTGACACACTGCTGCTAGTCTGTGTACAATTAATCAAACTTATCGTGAAAAAGACAAGCTGTCTCTTTATTTATCTCTGCCTCAGAGTCATCCACTGATTCTACACGTGGAGACCAGGACAATAAGGAATATGTATTATATATTCAGCCTTGGAGAAAATAAACATCTTGGGAGGAAGCTCCCTAAAGTCTTTGAAATTAAACTTGAAAAATAACAACTAGAGACTAGATGTGTACACGTACCAGTTGTAAAGGGCTAATAATTACAGTAAAGTTATTCAGTGGATTATTTATCTATTGAAACTCTTAATATAAGATGTAAAATTGTATTATTATTCATTTAAATCCATTTGAGCTTATCAGCTAGAAAAAATAATCCACTGAAAAGCTTTATGACTGGCTACACCTCACATTTTCTCTGCAACTTTAAACAAACAGTCTACTTATGCTGGTTAACCTGAAAATTATCTGTTTGTTCCAAATCCATGTAACACAAAAAACCGCCAGCTTGGGAATGTTTTTTTTTTTAAATTGTCAACAAAACCTGGCCAAAACTATGCTGGTAAACCACATAGTGTGTTTGCAAGTGTCTGCCCGCTGCATGTGTTCCCAGCTGCCCCTCTCTTTCCTCTGTGAGTAAGTCTAAAAACCTGGCCTTTGAACTGCTCTGAAAGTGATCCATGCCGTATGGACAGAGCAGATGTGGCCTAACCTGATTTGGTTTCAATACTTCCCCACAGGAAGTTCACAAAGCCAGCAGGTCCTCCTTTGTTATGTTAGTAATTTTTTCTCAGAGGGCTAGTAGAGCCTTTATGCCTTTTTTTCCACATAGTTGTTGCCTTACGGTTTGCTTCGTTCTCAACACAAAGCAGTTCCATACATTATCATTAGTTTCAACCACCGCTATCATCTGATTAGGCGCTGGACTCTAAAAACAAACAAAAATGTTTCATTTTCAAACACTGCATAGTGTTGTTGTATTGATACTGCATCATTATGATTCAGCATACAGCACATACAGTATCTGGTTACAGATTGGTTCTAATATCTAAATAGAAACAATTACATTCATATTACAATGTTTTATTTCATTTAACTGTAGTTAAAGCTTTTAGTTGCTTGCCTAAATACAGGAAAAAGTCACAAATAACAGAAAAACAAAGTACTTATTACCATTGTTTATAAACACTCCCCTTGAGACACAGTGAATGATTTGCCAATGGATATTTTTCTAAATCTCTTACCTTTATAAGTTTGTTCAGTAAACTTTGCTAAAGTATTGTTGTGAAATCTTTTTCTGGGATATTAGAGATAGAAAACAATTACTTTTTTGCATGTTATTTGAACTCCTGAACTTCAATAGTTTTGAGTTGGCATGGCTTGTTTCAGCTTATTTTCGAGGACTACATTACCCATCTACTAAACTAAGATTTGCATCCAATCATGAGCGGGAATGTGTGATGCATTCACGTTATATTTGTAAAGATTTCCTGTAATCAAAACAAGGTGTCATTGATATCCTCAACAGATATCCATCAAGATATTAATAAATCAAGGCACACTTATACTTATAAAGGAACCATTTATAATTCAGTCCTTGGCTAATAAAGGATGCTCTGACGAAGGTAGTCTATAGCCTATATAGCATAAAATCCAATATAATAATTAAAAAACAATGGAACAACAGATTACTAAAAAGTCAATTACCTAAAAATCCTCCCGTAATGAGTGGGAGTTCGGTATCACTTGTAGGAATAATTAAGTTAAAAAACGTAAAAAGAAAAAGATTTGAGGTGTTGGGTTTACGTGCTTTCCTCCAATGTTACACGAGTTGAGTCAGTTTCACTTCCTGTAACAGGGAGGAACCGCTGCAGCTTGGATATAAACACAAATTTCAACGTTTTGGTACGTTTGTTAACTCTTTCTTTATAAGGATTTTACGGGAACTTGATTGCTTGAAAACGTCGATTTATACTTTTAGCATATCAAGGCAGCAAATGCACAGTTTTATCAGATGCTATTTCACTGATTGAAAGTTAGGCCGCTATAGATGGGTAGTTTAGCTAGCTGTGGTATAAACGTCTAAATCTTTTACTCACATTCTTACAACTGAGAGCTGATCATAATGGCAGACGAACTCGTTTGTTTCGTATACTTTATTGTTGTACAGCTTTAGCTAGAGCAAGGGGTTTTTTATTCTCAATGAGTCGATGTTGACCGTTAGCTGCGATTCGGGCTGATGCTAGTTAGCCATTGACCACTGGCACGTTATGACATGCTAATCAAAGCGCAACAGTAAAAAAAAAAACACATTAAATGACTTCATAAATCCACGCGAAAAACCAGGTTTAATACAAAAGTAATACCAGTTGACAAAATAATCATATCTAAAATCCTTATTTATTTGTAGTAAACATCCCAAAGTCAATTTAAGCTGCTTTCATGTCCTTTTGTTGCTGGACGCTTAGCCAATTTGCATAGCACTTATCCTTTAAGCATGTTTGTTCCAACTGGATCCGATTGTAGAAAATACCGGGTGCCTTTAAGTATTTCAGACTTGTGAGGAACATGAGATACCCAGGTAAAAATCACCTAATGTTTCTCGTCTTTACAACTAAAAATGTAAACATATGGATTTTAGGAAATTATTATTTAATTTACGACTTTGAGTTGGGACGAGACTTAAACACGTTTTCATCCTAGACATGATATAAATTAATTGTTTGTGGTTATCTTGTCTGTTTAAGGATCTATTATGATAAATAAACGTGATGTAATTCTTAGGACTTTTAGTGTGTTTAATCAGTGGTCATGCTGACTTTATGTGAGGAAAGGTTGTGCATTTTTAATCTATCTACCATCAGGAATGTGGTAGTCATATCACTGACCTAAGATATGTTTCATGCAGCATTTAACATGTCAGAAACTAATGAAAACTGGATATGAACATTTGTAGCTATTGTCATTTTGAGTATTTGGTGCAATGAAATATTTAGATCTAAAGATAAAATTGTTTTTTTTAAAAAAAGCACAACTCTGCTAACTTATTAAGCTGTTGCCCCTATATTTTCACATTAAAAAAAAACCTTAACTCATATACAAACTATTTTTCATATTTATCCTGTCAAATTAGTGAACAATAGTCTTTAAATCTTTACAAAGCAATCCTACCATTTCATATTAGGTGAGAGTGGATTACTTGCTGCCTGGTATTAGTATTATAACTAATATATTTTTATCTTTCTGTTCTTTTTTTTGATGGTGGGGTGTCTAATATATTTTCTCATAGCTGTTTTTTTTATTGTTTTCATCCTCAGGTTTGACTAGGCCTGTACATTGCTGAACAGGATGATAGATGTGCGAGAATGGGCAGAGTATGTTGTGGAGTGGGCAGCCAAAGACCCCTATGGGTTCCTTACCACTGTCATACTGGCTCTCACCCCTTTCTTCATTGCCAGTGCACTGCTGTCTTGGAAACTGGCCAAGATGATCGAGGCCCGTGACCGTGAGCAGAAGAAGAAGCAGAAGCGTCAGGAAAACATAGCCAAGGCCAAGAGGACCAAGAAAGACTGAGCCCATTGGAGGGGTACAATGAGGGATGATCAGCCATCGTGCCCACAGCTCTCTTTAGTCCAAATGACATGGTGCTGTTCTTTGTCCCAGCCCTGCTGTCAACACAGGGCTACTACACGTCATGTCCAGGAAGAGGGATGCTGGCCCATACAACTAACAGGGCTGAGATGGACAGTACAGCCTAGAGAAGGCTTGCTCCAGTGGGACTTTGATCAGCTAAAGCTCAGTGGTCATGTTTGATGTTTTTATACAGATTCTTGTTATATTGTGCACCTGTTGCAACACCTTGCATTCCATTGTTAACATCCCAGTTTTGCCAAATTGACTGGAAAATTAAATTAGTATATTGGAACCGTTTTTTTTTTTATTCACATGCAAACTAACTCAATGATTACCTTCTGGCCAATAAAGTTTTCAAGATTAATTAAATAAAATCTTCATTGCTTTTTTCCCCCCCAATACTAAAGCCACCTTTTTAAAACAGAAGACTGATTTTAGGCAAACATGTATTGGTCGAGAGAAGACTCCACTGCACAAACTCGGAGCAGCTTTTGTTGGATTTAGGCGATACGCACTGCCCGATCATAAAAGTTAACAGGAGGGATAATAAAGAGAATTAAGGTTAAATACTACTGCACCTGACAGGACTCACACACATTAAAATAAAGTCGCATCAAACATGATCAAGATGTAAATAAACAGTGAAGTCAAGTCAATTTCAATCAGGATCTTAAATATAACCTGGTTGAATATTCAGTCTGTTCTGTTTTCTGATTTCTCAGAATTGTTTTTGGAGTACCTGGAAGAGCAGACACCACTAGAAAGGCTTTTCAGCTGTTATTTTCCTTTTATGATGATTTAGTAAAAAGTCACACCTGCTGAGTTTCTTCCACGACTCATAAAATGTGAGAGCAAATCATTTTTCTCATTAAGAATAAGCATTTGGAAAATTTCCCCTGTGGAACTGGTGATGCTCTAGCAATATGTATTTTGCATTAGTGATTTACAAAGTACTTAAATGCTTTTAAATGAATTGCATATATTTTGTACATGTAATCAATTATAAATGACAATATTCCTACCCAAATATTTGTTTTAATATATACAGATCTTTCAGGTACATGGAATTACTGTAATGACTAGAAATGATTGAAAACCTATTGCTTCGATAGACAGTATGCACTAACAGGCAGGAAAGTAGCAACTCCTTTAAAATGTAGGCTAAGCCAATATAACAGATTGGAAATAAACACTGAAATGAGTTAATTCAACCGTTAACTTCTTAAGTCAAACTTTATGCAGTTGTTTATTTGGATTGCTTTATACCGAGAGGAGTTTTAAATATCAACCATAGCAGAAAAAAAGCCCAAACAAACACTTTGCATTGAAAGTTATTTCTCATAGATTACGATGCATTTCACTATGATCCTAAGTCTGTAGATGTCTCAGTTCATTTCTTAGTAGTGGGTTTCCAGGAGCCAGGCTGGAACGTGTTTGCAGTGCTGGTTGGTTCCTCGCTTAACTCCTGCTTGCCAAAGCTGGTGGCAGCTGCATGTCCTTTGGCCACAGTCCGTGCTGGAGTTGCCACCAGACCTTCTTCGTACTCCTTGGCCTGCAGAGCCAGATCTTTCTCCTCCACCTCCTTGGCCTTCAGCTTGATCTGCTCCCTTTGGAACTCATTCCTCATTAACTCCTGTATTATAAACAGACAAATCCACTATCAGGGCCTCTGCATGGATTATTATGTGAAACGTAGGGATATCCAGGACATTACTGGTACCATATAGAATGCAATCAATGGAAAACAATAATGGAGTGGATAAATAATTCATCATATCCGCTCCCCCGCCAAGAAAAAAGGTTTTGGCATTTGAGTCGGCTGATCAGAAAATAAATTCATTTAGTGACAAAATTGTACCTCTATCACTTTTTGGGCCTCTTGAGTTATTGAAGACCAGATAAATCAATATTCACGTTAAAATGAATTGATTTTCAAGTTCTGACACTGACCACGATGATTGGTTGAGATTAAGCCACAACTACCGCAATACTGTCAGTATGGCTTATTTATCCCCATCATCCACCCCCAGAGCAGCAATAAATTCCCCTCTTTACTAAGCTACCCATTTTGTCTTGGAGCCTCTATTACCTACTAGTGAGAAGTGAAGCTGCAATCAGAAGCTTCCAGGAACAAATGTTCTGCCGAGAATGAAATAAAGCATTCACAAGGAAAATACCAAGTGCCTCCCGTTAATCTGCAGTATACTGTTTCAATAAACCCTGGTTAAAAATGTAGTACTTGGAACGGATTGGCAGGCTGACGTGACAGGAGGCATTTATAATATCAACAACCCTTTCAACTCGTGGAAACAATTATAAACTGAACAGTCCACTGGTGAAATAGTTACCCACTTGAGCCACAGCTACTGTCCAGTGATGTTAGCCTTGCCCTGGCAGTAGGAGGCAAAAAGGAAGGGACGAATGGGCATAATGCTGTTGTGTGCTGGCAAAACTAAAACACTGGAAAAGAGAAGAGGGGAGATGTGGCCAAAAAGCCCTGCTTTGGGGAGGGAGACAAACATACTGAGCTGCTTTTCCAGCCTGTTAATGACAGGATTTAATCCAATCAATTTATGTTGGTTTGGACCAGGAAGAGAGGGAGCATGACAAGGGGTAGGGTAATGTGCTGGGAGGGAAGTCTTGGCCACATCAACACTGTCCAGCTGTCGATGGCAGCTATTGGGCAGACGTAAGGCAGAAAATTGGAAGAGAATGTTCTGGCATAAGAGGAAGGGGGATGGCATTGGCTACTGGCAGGGACTGAGGACAGAGGAATAGAAAGAGGGCCTGGGCACTGGCCTTCCAAGGGATTTCCTATAGACCCACATTTTGCCAGCCAAACAATTTCCAGCATTCTCACATTTAAAGAGCAATAAACCCAGTGAGAGGAACACAAGGGGAAAAACTACACGCTTTCCCCATTCCCATCTTGGAGTCTGCCAGAAATATTACACAAAAAGCCAAGATGCAGGCTTCTGTTGGAAAATAACTTAAGTAAACTAGGACATGGTGTCACTGAGCCCTTTACTCATGGATGTTTCTACTCCCAGTCTTGCCATCAACACGCTTCAGCTGCTGTTTATTTTAGCACCTGTCCTCCAAAGTTCCTGGATTCAGTTTGAAACTGTAACATAAAACAAATCAAAGCGTTTCCTTTCTGTCTTTGCTCATTTCCCTCCCTTGTAACTAGTCCCCCAGAGTCCAACCATCAGCACAGCGGGAAGGCCGTGGGGGGTGCGAATGTACCTCGATGGAGGGGGGCTCCTTCCGTCTGCCTCGGATCCAAGCTGGAAGAGGAGAAGAGAAAAGACGAGGAAGAGTGAGAACACCCACGTGAACGTACGCGGCACAAACAAAACCTGCAGTCGTTTTTAAAGGCTGCCGCTACAACATCACCTTGTTTTAGGGCGCTCCACTAGCTTAGAGTAACTACTGAGGAACCCAGCTGGATGGGGGAGTACAGCCAGGATTTTTTCCCCTTTTTCAGTTAGTTTTGTTTCATGTGACTTAGTAAACTACAGGGAAACATGCAGAACTATACAAATGATAAACTCAAAACATTAATACAGCTTTGGTCTTAGCAGAGCGGGGCCACTGAGCGCTGTGTCTCAGAAGACAAAGCAAGGATCTTCTTTGATCTATGAATTTGAAAGTAGATGCTCTGTCAGTCCTCATCAATACCTCTGTCCCTCTTTTTCCTCCTGAGTAGAACTGTGTCTGTCTGTCATCTCTTTTTTTTCTGTTTAAGAAGCTCTATTTTGGCTGAGCTGGCTGCACAGCGGAGCAGGTTAAAGGGAGCTGGAAAGAGAGAGAGAGAGATTTGTAACTCTTCCTCCAGCTAGCGCAGGGATTCTGGGCCTCTTTTATCCCTTTCTTATTTGCATCCTGATGAAAATGCATGAGGGATGGGGTGAAGCAGGATGAGGGGTTTAAGGTGGATAAAGCAAGTCTGAGACACAGGGAACAGTTTGTATCCAGTTCTAAGAAATTTTAAACAGTATTTTATGGTGCTGTTGTATAACACCGCCAGAAAGCATCTTTGATAAACTCGTTTCCAACCCCCATCTAGTTTAGCAGCACGGGGAGAAAAAATAAAAAACCTCAATGGATTAGCCACGGTCCCAAAGATGCAGCCATGATCTGTCATTTCATTTCATTTTTGCAGTAGTCTGTGCTCTCCGCTGGTTAGCTGTTTTGTTGACATAGCCATTTATCTACGTAAGTGATAGTTACAATATGTGGCAGGAACGCTGCAGTCCAGACTTACCATCCCACTCCATCGGAATGCTGCCCTCTGTATATTCATACTCTGCAGGATTGGCTGCCACCACCATCCGCTTGGCGCGGACAAGCCTTCCTGGGGAAAAAAAAGACAGAAAAGATGCACAGCAAGTGTGAGATAGAGATGCTTGCCAATGATGCACACCAAATGCAAAGGGATACAAACAAACACACAAAAGAAGTAGAGACACAATGCTTTCCATCTCCAGCTCACAGAGACACAAAGATACAGACAGACACACAGACACGCAGAGGGATGACAGTGCTGTGACAGGCCATGGATGATTACCTCACGGCCCTCGGGCCCTTCTCCTCAGATCTCGCTGAGTGGCTCCAAATCTGGGCTAAGCCTTTATGCAAATTAGTGCTCCTTAAACCCAACCAACCACAGCCCCCCTCACTGACAACCCTCTTCCAATCACAGTGCTCTGGCTAACAATGCCCTCCAAAATCAACATCAAGCCGAGCAGGAGACAAAAGAGGTCAGATATCACAGAGAACAGGAGAGGCACGAGCTTTGTGGAATATTAAGTGCTTCTTTTCCCTATCTGTATACAACACAGTGCTCACTAGCAGCAAGGCCACCACCAATTATTTTGGTCAAATCTGCTGATTAGACAACTTTGGCTGGCACACAGTGACATGGAGATGTGGTAGTGGAAGGGGGGGGGCTATAGGGAGACAATAAGAAAGCAAGAGAAATAAAGAGGCCCACTTGTGCTTGGTCTTTGTGTGGTGCTACGGAGTATCGTTCAGCGCTCAGTAATAACAGGTGCTGTGTTTCCATAGTTTCTCCTCACAGGTAGTTAGATCACTATGCACTTTGCTACCATTCCTCTGAGAAATGATGAGGCAAAGAAGGAAGGAGGCAGAAGCGGGGAGGGGAGAGAGTGATGATGCATGGCAAACATGGCTAGGAGGAGAGAAATGGATGGGCAAGGAAAACAACACGCTCCAAAACACAGACAATCTGTCAGGATTCCATCGCAGTTTCTCCGCAGCTGACTGGACATGGACAAATGGAAGCAACCACCTCCACGCACACTGAGACTGATGGCCTTAATGTTTACTTCAGCCATAACAGATAGGTTCGGAGCTAGCATGGATAAATGATGGCCCTCTAAAAAGTGAGGGCTGTGTATTTCTTCAACTTGTTCCTCTTTTATGTGAACGGTTTGGACTCCAATTTCAATGTGGATAAGAGATTCTTCATTCCTGTCCCGTTCTGTAAATATGACTCATGAAGAAGATTCCTTTACAAGCTTTATCCAGCGTTTATAGTAATCAGGTCAGCTAATTAGGCTAACATTGCTTTGGTTCCCACTAGATTGTAACCATAGGGCCTTACAGGCTAAAACTCTGCAGCTTTATTTTTGTAGCATTCTGGTCTAACAAACACAGAAAGCAGCCTCCCACCTAATCTATAAAAAAACAAAAAAACTAACTGATCAAGCAATGATCAAAATGCATGATAAGATATATGCATTTGTTAGCATGCATGCCTTTAAATGTCCTGTGAGAAATCTCCTCTTTGAAAAATCCCCATAATAATGCATGAAACACAACTGGTAGCAAACAGAATACTAACAAATATTTAACAGGTATGCTAATTAAAAACAGATCATATCCATACTTGCACTGGGTGTGGGTGGCAACAGACTGGAATGGTATAATTGTGCAGTCCTCATATGCAGCCTGCTTAGCTGGAGCTTATGTCTTATACAGGCATAAAGAGAGAAGCCTACTTCCTAGCTTGTACCTCTCTGTCACACTCCAACATGGCTCTCCCTGTCCTGTTGCATTTGCAGCATGACTAAACCCCTTCCACTACATCTTTTATCTGTGAATTAAAAAAAAAAAGGTAAAGCATGTAAGGATATTCATGAAACACCTGTATCTCCCATCACATACACACTTGGTGGAAGTCTGTTGATGGACAAAGCTATCATGCACACTCATTTTTTTCTTGTGACTGCATCTACACCGAATCTGAAAACCTGTAAATTCTAAGACCTAACAGGTATTGAGAAGTGTAAAATCTGATAAATGGATATTAAAAGATTAATTTCATGCACTATCTCCCTACAGATTAGGCTAGCGTAGCATATACCTGGTAATATATAACCTAGAAATGTTAAATACTTTCTGATGATGAGCTAACTAGTGGACTCTCCCCGACACAGTCATCACACTGGATGCGAGCTATCTGTCTGCTTCAGACCTGCACAGACTTGCACCTTCCTCCTTTCTCCTCCACCTTGAGAAAGAGAAAGAGAGGTATGAAGGGTGTTAGGAGCTTTCGATCTCAGCGGGCCCCCTTGTGACAGGTCTGCCTTCTCATCACTCACTAGGGGAAAACCTATTTACCAGTCAAATACGCACACACATGCACAAAGACACATGTGAGCACACACACAAACACAACTGCTAGAGAGCAGGCAGATTAACCTGAGGGACAGGAGCGAGGACGCTGCCTCTTTACCGTGAAGGACAAACGCAGCTCTGCGTTAGAGAGGGGGAGGGGCCAGCGGCAGGAAAAATGAAATCCCATTGCATAAATATTCATGAGCCATCTCACCTGTCTGAGCACAACTCATCTGTGAGCCTGGCTGCGGAAGCTGGGGGAGGGAAGGGAGAGGCAAGGAAGGAAGCAAGGGAGGGGACAGAGAAGTAGGATGGGTGAGGGGCTGCCGTAGCAGTCACACTTCAATCCTTCCCATTCGTTAAAATAAGACATGATACGCTCCGAGGGCTGCTCTTTGAACCCTGAACACACCCCGCTAAACTCCATCACCTGCTTCAACACACACACACATACATGCACACTCACACATAAAACCCCCAACCTTTCACATCAGATCCCAAGTGAGTACTGCTAGAGGGGCGACCTGAGAGGTTTTTCACCTCTACAATGTCATTGCGGGCATCTTGTGCCGTCTCTTTCACAGCAGGCTCTTCTCCTGCACTTTGGTGTTTTTTTTATCATTATCACAGGCACAAGTCTCAATGGAACACACACCGGGGACCATCTGAGTTAGGTTAGTCCTTAAAATTCACACTGAATAATTTCTATACCTGGCTGGATCCAACTGGTGGGCTCCAGTCATAAAAACTTACAGCGACAGCCCAAGAAGTGTCACCGTCACTCGTGTTCGAACAGTTTGAAAGACAGACAAAAGCTCCAAACGTGGCGATGATTGCTGTCAATAAAAGCTGCTTTCTAAATAAGACAGGGAATTTGTAGGACTCAGACAGTGGTGGAACACAAAGCCGTCTTTAAGCTGTGAGCCGTTTAGACTGCATGCATTCTGCCAAGTTTATTCCTCTCCTTCTGAGCTGTGTGGTGGAAAAGGTGGGGGGAACCGATGCATGCATCATAATGGACAGCTTTATGAAGATGGAGTGATCCGATAAGCATCAGTGATACAAGGGCAACCAGGTACCGATATGGACACCCTCTCCCCTGTCTCACTCTGTCCAATCTCTTTTCTCTGGAGGAAAAAAAAAATGGAGGGGATGTGATGCCCGTAACCATGGTTACCCATTAGCCACAAGCCTAGTGATGCGGGATGAGGTTTAGAGGGAAAAGGCCAGTCATTTTGCATTAGTTCTAGTGAGAGGAGGAGCTTGGGTGTAAAGAGGACCTGCTGTTGCTGTTCAGCTTTATTCAAGCCTCGTTCTGCTTGTCCCTGTTGCTGCTGATCCTGCTGGGGGTTGAGCGACTCGTGACAGACCAGAGGAGAATAATTCATACTGAAGCAGATGGATGCTGTAACGAATACTTGGATTTCCCTGAACAATACTTCTAACTCAATGCAGGCACAGTCCAGGTTAGAACAGACACTTTGGCCCTCTCTGTCTGAACCCACCCATCCTCAGACAGGCCTACAGCCGGATGGGTGGAAGTCAGTGTCCTTTTAGCCGCTTGGACACCCTTCCTTCCTCAGCAGCTCTTCTGTGTGTGCAGTCTACCTCTACCACACCGATCCAACCCTGTTCTTCTTCTTCCCTCCATTGCACCTTTAACACCCCCCACCACCACTCTGTTGCCATTAACCTATTCCCACCTTCTTTCTTCCCCTCTATCTGTCTGCCCGTTCAATCCACTCATTTCACCCATCTTTCTGTCAGAAACCTTCCTTTCACTTTTACTCCTTCCATTCTTCCCCCACTCTATAATTTCACCCCATATGTCAACATCTCCTTTGTTCTTTGTCACTCACTTTCTGTACCCCACCTTCCTCTCCACCCTCCAATAGTCTCCCTCAGCCTTATCTTTCCTCTTCTCCTTTCCTCCTTGTCTTATTTTTCTCTGCCTGTCTACTTTATTAAAATATTCTGACTTGAATAAGCAGCAGCAGGCTTCAGGAAATGTCTCGTGTCTCGGTTCATCTGTCAGTCTTTCTAGTTGAGTTTCTGACCGATAAAGAACCCTCAGGTGGAGACGGGATTGTTGGGAATCACACCAATGGGATGTTTAGTCTTTTGGAGTAACGTCTCGACTCTTAGTCAACAGTGTCTAGCAACAAATCTAGTTTGCAATAAGTTAAAATAGTCAAATTTATGTAAGGTTAAGCAGACATTGGTGAAGTGTTTAAATCATCCATTTTCTATTGCTTATTCCCTAACAGAGTCACGGGGAAGCGGGGGGGCTGGAGCCAATCCCAGCTGACATCGGGCGAGAGGTACATCCTGGACAGGTCACCAGTACCTCACAAGGCCAACACACATAGGCAAACAACCAGACACACTCACGCACACTCCTATGGGCAATTTAGAGTCTCTAATCAGCCTATTCCTATGGTGCATGTGTTTGGATTGTGGAAGGAAGCCGGAGAGAACCCACGGTGACACGGGGAGAACATGCAAACTCCACACAGAAAGGTTCATGTTAGCTCCCCGAGCCGAAGCTTGAACCAGCAACCTTCTTGCTGTGACGCCACAGTGCTAACTAAATGTGTCACCATGCAGACTTTGCAGTGTTTAATAGGGATGCGAAACACTTAAACAACTGACATTGGATCTAAGCCCAGTAGAAATGTTCTGCCGTTGAAAATAAATGAGCCTGTCTCACATTTTCAGCATCTATTTCTTTAAATGCCTTTTTAATGAACTATTTAAACCATTCCATGATGTACCACAAGACACACATGCAAGTGTACACTTGGCAACCAGTCTACAGCTACACAATATAAGTCCTAAAAGGATTAAACAACCTTCATTTAAACCCTATGCATTGCAAAGGCACTGATCAATTAACATGATTTACTGAAGCAGTTCTGGACATGGTTGCTCCTGTAAACACTGACACAGTGTCCTACTCTGGGATAGACCTTTCTTCATCACACTCAAGGGATGACTTGTGGCAGAATAAACAGCCATTTGGACCCTCGTCACTTTCCACTGTGAGTCTTTCCGCCGAAAATATGAGGCTTGAATCAACGCTCTGATGACACAGAGCCATCTGTTGTTGTGTTAAGTGTGATAGGGCATGAAGTGGAGAGAAAACACACAATTACTGATCCTTTTTTTTTTTTTTTTTGTCTTTTCTAAATACAAAGCACACACATACACACACACAAAAACAGAGTATGTGGTTGACATACTACTACTACTACTACTACTACACACATGCACAAGCACAAATACATGCACTAATGCAAAAGCACACACTATCCTTAGTCCCTAGAGTCGCCTCTCCTGAAATAGCAGAACTGAGGCCTTTTCAGTTTTTACTTCATACAACTGAGATAGTGAATCAAATAAATAATAGACAAAGTGAGAGGGATAGTGATAGGACGACAAGTCGATGCTTCTTTTCTCTGCAACAGTGTGGCACACCTCTTTTCTCCACACAGTGGAGAGGACCGATAGATTAAAACTGCATGGTACACACCACTAAAATGAATAGCACTAAAAATACATCCTTTTCACTGAGACATGAAAGAAAACTGCCTTTCCCCTGTCCAGTATTGAGCACCCATTGATTCCAAGACAAAAGCTACACCTCCTCAAAGAGGTAAGAAAAATAGCAATCATACAGGCAATTATTTTCAAATGTGCCTGCAGCAGCCGATAATGTCAGCGCGCCTCTCTTCCTAAATAAAGGGAGGGAAGGCAGGCGTCAGAGCTGCAGGCCCGCTGCTGAAGACGAATGAGGCTATCCTCGGAAAGCTGGGCTTTCATCTGGGCAGCGTGACATGGCGCCCCATGCAGTGCAAGGCAGAGCTGGGCCTGGGGACAGATACACACAGACAGACTGAGGAATATGGATTCTCTATTCAACTCTGTGGAGACAACACCAAGGCAAAGACCTTCGAAGACCAGTGGCCACATTGCCAGTGGCTCTCTTGTAGCCTTGCCACAGACAACAATTACTGGGTCTCCACAGCTTATAGCATAGACCTCTCTATGAGACTGAGGCACACAGCGGGCCTTTATAGCTGCTGGACCTTTTGTGCAGACAGACAGAGATCCTCTCTTTCAAGAAGTGTACTTCATACCCAGCCCTTTTCATTTTGATGAGAAGCAACATCTGAGGAAAGGGGTTTAGAAAGCTCTCGCTGGGTCTATCTCTCTACACAGCCGAACTACTCCGCTGTTTTGAATAGAAATCTTCTCTGGAATTACTTCAAAGGAGGCAAATCCAGAGGCTGCAATACAGGGAGGGGCGCAGGAAGAAAGAACTATGTGAGGGCAAAAAAAAGGGCAACTTAAGGAGAAGTTTTTGAAATTTGACTGCACGGGTCAACGTAAAACAAACAAAACAAAAAGTATTTTTTTTTCATGTCTTAGCTACCATCAAGACCCTAACATGCATCCTATCCCTGGCTCTCAGAATTGCTTACGCTCCAGTTTTCTAAAGCTAACGGACTGAGAGAGGTAGAAAATTGGAGCAGCAAAGCATGGCTAAAAGTATAGAAGCTTAGACTGTGCAGGAGAGATGGATAAATGAACAGAAGTAAGAGGTAGACAGATAAAGAGCAGGGGAAAGAGTGCGAGAGAGACTCTTCACCTATTTCAACCACAACTTGTGCGCTGCAGTGGAAAGCCCTGCGGTCCATGCCTTAAGGCCCTGAGCCCACGCTTGGCCTATCAGTTTAAGATCAAAAAGAGCTCGCTTTAGCAAGACATATGGACTGAATAATGCATCTGCCTTATTTCCACAAGGCTGAACGAGGTGAGTGGTGGAGAGAAAAAAAGATGCAAATGTGTACAACATATTTTTCTTTTTGTTTATTATGAATGCATATATGAGTGTATGTGCCTGTCTGATGCACACGACAGTGTTTGTTGGAGCCTGTTCTTCTACAAGCAAACTAGCCTCTGTAGAGTGTCAGTCATTGTGATGGGACAGTGCATACTTTAGCCTGTAGCGTGCTAGAAGACAGCTTCTGTGATGTCTCATTTGAATAGTCTGACAGCCAGGAGTATGGGAGCAGTCTTGTAATGAATTATAAATACGAGGTGGGTGCAAGACTCCCTGCAAACTGCTGAGAAAAGGTGATGCTCAAAATTTAATTCAGTCAGAAAGAAAGCATGCATGCAACCTGCCAGAGGTCGGACCCTCTTCAGTAAAACAAAACACAAACAAAGCAGCATGGTTTTATCTGCTGGGCGGAAAAAAACCCCAGTAAATGTTTTCACCATATGACATGTATTCCTCATCTGCTAGTGAAAGAAAGTTTGTCTTGTTTGTATAGTAAGGAACCATGAGAGGGAGACAAACACAAGTATCTGTAGGTGGGATAACATTCCTGCTGTTTACAGAATGTGTTTACAGATGGCAAAAAACACTACATATTAACAAGCCTACTGTATGGTAATCTGCATGTATATATAAGGAGATTTATCTAAAATATCCTCTCATTTCTAATTAATGACACTGTCAGTTTTAAAGCAACTAATCTGTACAGTAAAATATTTCATACAGGAATACCCACAAACTATTTCATCCTGTTTTGAGGTGGGTTGTAATCAAGATTTGCCCTTTACCAGCTTTCTGTCCAAGATGCACTTTCTTTCATGATAGAAGAAGATGAAGGCACAACAGGGGAATACGCCTGGTCATTAAGCTTGCAAGGCAAACAAGCATGGACTTGGCCTTTTAAATCAGAAACAGTGGGAAGGACGCCACTGGCATCCCACTATGAAACCGCACAACTGCTTAAGCAGCACATACAGTAACACTCCCATGTCTCAGTAGGGATATACGACCTCCTTATAAATCCTCATCAAAGACAAGCAAGCATTTGATATGCTGCAGAGTGGGATTTATTTCTCTTTGATCCATTGGAACAGTGGAGTTGCCTACCAAAATGATTAAAAACTAAAATGCACTCACTTGCATTTGAGAAAAAGATTTCTGAATGTAAAAGGCCTGAGTTAGCATGTTGTTACTGAGACTGAAACGCCATCTAGTGACAATATTAGAATATTACAAGAGGGAAAAGGTTACAGCAAAGCCAAATCCAGAGCAGCCACAAGAAGGGAATAATGACACAGATGAAGCACAGAGAACAAATGTGTACTATGAGGGATTAAAAACAACAACAGGAGTAGCTAAAATAAAACAGTAATAATGACTATTTTAAAAACGTGGGTTAAGTTAATGGAAATTAAAACAGTTCTAAAAACATCTAAAAACGTATTGTCATGGGTACAATTAGGCGAAACACTTTGTTACACTTTGTCACTTTTTGAAGTGATCCTTACATGGTTGCATGTATTAAAACTTAAAAAATAATTAAGATAATATTCCTTTTAGCACAAGTCTTATTTTACCTGTCCACGACCTCTGCTCTGGGATTAAGTAATATTTATTCCCTAAATGGTCTGTCCCAATATGTTCGCGTGCAATTCCAAAGGTACGCCGCAGAAATCCAGCAATCCTGCTCATCTTTAAGGAAAATAAACAATGTTTTGGAGAGAAATTTGTCTTTTGTAGTTGTCTGCTATCGCACGCTCTTGTTTATGCAAGGTCTCGTGGGTTGTGAAGAGAAGTAGCAAGATGTTTTGTGATTGGACAACTGTTCTTGCCCAACCAATCACAGCTTCGGTAATACACGATCATGACTAGGAAACATGGCAGCTTGTTGTTTTGAGCTGAAGCGAGGATAGCTATAATGAAAACAAAATTATCATTAAATTTAGTTCCATAGTATCTTCTAACGATTCATATGGGGCGCTTGGTTTAATATAAAGTTTATTTCAATACAGTGTTTTGTATAAACTACCATTATTCAGAATGTATTAGAAACTCACTTGAGATAACATGTTAGCCTTTAAGCTAAGTTAGCTGGTAGCAACTAGAAATACATACTTTTACTCATTTTTATTTTTTAGTTTATTATTTAAGCTGGAGACATGCTGGGCTTTTTGACAGCGAGACAGGCCGGTCTGGATGACCCTCTACGACTAAGACGTGCTGAGTCAACCAGAAGGTGAGTGAAATGCAGTTATTTATTGTATAAATTACTTAGTTTATATAGTTCATGTTAACGAATAGCGATGGTGCACCAAATTGATGAATTGATGATACAAACTTGATTTTGACAAAAAATTTGAATACGAAATAAATTTATACTAAATAAACAAGCAAGTATATTAAGTTTTCCTGCATGGAAAACCAATTTTAAACAATTTAGAATAGAATCGATTACTTAGGTACTTTTGCCAATAATTCCAAGTAAACTTCCTGTCATGTAATGTTATGTAATAATCAAATGTCAGTCAAATAATATTTATTACAGCAATGACGTCATCTGAAATAATGCATTTAAATGATTGATTGCTTTATATTTTATTTCAGATTTCATTAATAGAGGGAAAGTTGCAATGCTTGTAGAACAGCCACAAAGTCAAAGTTGTTTAGTTCAGAGCATCAAAGATGAGACTAATCACATCAGAACACACACCTTTAGATTTAGTTGTTGTCATTTCCTTTGTTAACATGCCATTTCTTCTAGGTTTTAAATTGGTTTCTCTGACACCTAAAATTATGTCAGTTTATTCCAAATGTAAATATGGACTGCCTCTTATGTTGACTTTTAGTATTTATACTCAGCTACTGTTCTTACTTGTTATGAGTACTTTACTTTATGTTTAAATCCCTGTAACTGTGAAATTTTC
>JBAMIG010000012.1:9376873-9408235 GCA_037177335.1 Kiunga ballochi
ATTTATACTCAGCTACTGTTCTTACTTGTTATGAGTACTTTACTTTATGTTTAAATCCCTGTAACTGTGAAATTTTCCACTGTGGCTCCTTATCTTATCTTATCTTATCTTATCTTATCTTATCTTATCTTATCAAGATATTGTTTAAATATAAGTTCTTTTGCTTTCCATGTCTCCCAAGGGTTCTTAGTCTGAAATTAAATCCTGACAGAGATGTTGACCGAATCCATGGAAATGGTGTTAACACTATTGATATTGAAACAATTGAGGGCAGATAGTAAGTATGCTTAGATTAATTTTTTTTACAATTAAATTAAATACTAAATCCTTATTACACATAGAATTATGATAAAATTGAGTTTTGATATCTTAGTTGATTTTCAAGTCTTGAGCTTGGTTTAAATACTTTCAATCAAACAGCACTGTATATTTCTCATTTCTCATAATGTTTACTTAATTTTTTAACAGAACAAAATATAAGTTCACTCTAAATATGTATGTAATAATGGTTCATTTGACGTGAACATCAACCATTTGTTAGTATGTTGTCTGGAGGCGCAGATGGAGTCATTGTCATCTATGATCTGGAAAATTACAGCAAGAAACCACAGTACACCTGCAAGGCGGTCTCCAGCGTAGGAAGGTAAATGTATTAAATTTACCCTGTCCTTCCACTGGAGGGTGGTATTCTATTAACATTTTGATACAGTGCTTTTATGAGGCATCTCATAGATTTGTTAAGATGTAACAATATACCCATCACTGTATTTTTTTCTTCCTTTTTCCTTTGTTTTATGTGAAGAGAGTCCTCTTAAATCCCTAATTTTTTTTTTCCTCAGGTCAAGCCGGTATGTCCACAAATTCAGTGTCGAGACAGTTCAGTGGTATCCGTACGACACAGGGATGTTTATCTCAAGTTCCTTTGACAAGACCATGAAAGTCTGGGATACAGAGACTTTAAAAGTAAGCCACGGCACCTATAGCCTTATCCACCAAGCTTACGTCATATAATGTAGATACAATGAATATTTGACAGTATCAACCAGTAAGTGTTGTGAGAATTGTTGACGGTTCAAGGTTTTGCATTGCATCATATTAACAAACTCCACTCTCTTCCTCTCTCTTTCTTATTTTCCGCTTCATGCTATCTACCTTTGTGTACCACATTGTCCCACATGGCAGGCTCAGAGCTGTGCTAGAGTTACACTGGCACCACAGTTACAGCCAAAGGTCAGGAAAGGGACAGAAACAAACCTACCAATCTATCAAATGGTTTATTTTTCATTTGTTTTTGAGTCCCACACAAATGCACACATTCATGTCGCTTAAATGCGATGGTTGTTTTGCATTGGTGTGCACTTTATCCATGTCTATGTGTGGGATTTTTATGCAAACAGAGCTGTTTCTGTGTGCGCACGTGTGTGTGTGTGAGTGTTTGTGTGCCTCCTCCCATTGGTTAAGTCCATGCTGGTGCTGGCACACACTGACAGATGAAGTACAGAGAGGCTTTTTGTGCTTGCTAAAGAATTTGCATTGTAACCACTGCAGCCTGAGTGAGCTGCCCTCTGAGCTCACAGCTGCTGTGCCCTCTCTTTTTGCTCATTTTCTTAAATCTTTTTTTTTAAAACTATGTCCTCTTTGTTAATTTTTTTTATCCTAATTCAGCTTGAATGTTAGGCTACTGTTGAACTTTGAATCATAAGACGACATTATATGTATATATATATATATATATATATATATGTATATATATATATACACAAATGAGCACTTTCCTGAATTTTATAAATGTCTAAATGTATAAATCTAACACCCCTCCCTCTCTCTTGTTTATTTTCTCCTCTTTATGGATCTTTAGCCTGCTGAAGTATTTGAATTCGAAGGCACTGTCTACAGTCACCACCTGTCTCCCATTGCCAGGAACCACAGTCTCATTGCAGGTGTGTGTTGCATAGTCCATTTTTGCTGTTGCAGAACAAACCAGTTGGAGCAGCTTCTTTGTTTTCATGTGAGTGCTGAACTTAGAACAGAAACCTCATTAGTTATCTGGTCTGTCAAAAGTTTGTTGCTCCAAGAAATGTGCTACATGCTTGTTTCACAAACTAGCTGGATGCTGTCATCACCACGTACTGCATGGAGGTGAAAGAAGGAAGTCGGTACCTGGTTACACATGAGCAAACCTCTGTGAAGAAACATTGTTGGAATCTTAGTGATCGCTAGTCACAAAGCAAGACCAACAGGTTAATCGTGTTGACTTAGTAAAGTTCCATCTCACATACACAAATCAGTCCTGTCAACACAGTTGGTTTTAAGCCACAGAGAAGCAGTTTCTTTATAAGATCTGCTTCTCTGTGGAAGAGGCTTGTCAAACAGGTCGAAAACATATTCAATGTTCTTTTTTTATCTTAGGGAAAACTTTTTAGGAAATAATTTCCTTGAAAGTATTTAAATCAGACAAACACGTTTTCTTTCTAGAGGTTAAGATTGTAAAAAGGTTTTGGAATTTATGACTAATTTGGCTTACACACTCCTGTGTATTCATGGTGGAAGGCATGGGTGTGTTGTGATTTTTCATATTTAACATACTTTTTCTGGTTTCTCAATCTTAGACTCATGAGCTATTGTTTTCGAGAAGGACTACTCTATTGGGTTTCACGAGGAGAGCAGTCCTGCAGGCTTTGAAATGTCCCTGTTTTAACTTACCAAACTCAAATTAAAAGCCTATTCTGGTTCTGCATAGTGATTTATTCATCTGTGTTAGATGTGTTGGAGCAATCACACATTGCAAACCTGCAGGGCTGCAGTTGTTGTATAAATTAAGTAGCCTTTTTGAAATACATTTTATGAGCTTAAAGTAAATTTAATTATTGACATTGAAGCTGTATTATTGAATTAAATGACAGTTTTCAGAATACATGCTAAAATTATATCTATGTTTCCCAGTGTTATGATTAAATAACCAGTGCTTTCTATCCTCTAATCAATGTCTTTTTTTTTTCAGTCGGTACCAAAAACCCTAAAATCCAGCTGTGTGATTTGAAGTCTGGTTCACGGATACACGTACTTCAGGGTTAGTGTATTTAGATTTTTATAAGTTGCCAGACCTAAGTTTAATAGTGCTTTACAACAATTGACATATTAGTGATGAAAACACAACCAAAATTTTAGACAAGAATATCAGCAAATATAGCTTTGTAATGTGTCAGTCATCTAAAGTTAAAACATTTTTAATGTTTTTTTTTATTATAGTAAAAAGATATTCCATTTACATAGGTAAATTGTTCTTGAGGCTTAGATGGTGCATCTAAGTTTGATCTTTGGTTTTAAGATAAATTTGACATAAGGTCTTTGTGCTGATATTTTAATTCAGAGAAAAAACTGAGCTTGAGAGAGGTGAGTTTCCATAAAACTAATTTTCCAGTTCTATAATATAGTGACGACTGTATCATGTCGCAGCAATCATTTTCCTACAGGGACTGGGAAAAGGGATACATGAATATTGGAGTGTGGTGTATTTCTCCCGATTGTTCAGGATTTCTAGCTTGAAATAAGGTTTACATTTTGAAGAAACATTCTAGAGCATTCATCCAAAAAACTTGGATTTATTTAGGAAAAGATTCAGTGGAAATGCTCTCGCAACTCAGCCAGAGGTACAAGCTTAGCCCAAATGAATGGAAGATATCACGAGAGTAATAGTGCACTACACTGTAAAGATAATGATGCCCAGTAACACCTGAGGGTGTTGTTGTCCTTCCATTAAGCCCAAAGTTTAGAGTGTGAATAATTATAAAGCAGCTTTTATTAGTCACTGCTTTTAAATACATCAACAGGCATCCCGGCTGTTTGTTGTTGCTTTGTTATTATAAAACTTTGTGTAAATTTTTGCGAAAATAAAAATGTATTTTTTGGGCTAAAAAACAAAAATTCATTTACACTGTTTGGTTAGTTGCACATGTTTATAGGATGATACTTTTTACCATCCAGGTCACAGAGCAGAGGTACTATCTGTGCGGTGGTCACCCAGATACGCGCATATCTTAGCGACTGCCAGGTAAGCTCTGCTCTGCTATTAATATTGGACCTTGTTTGCTCTTTAAGCCCTATAAAAGATGGCTATGACCCCCATCCAGGCTGTCCCTGCTGTTTGTGTCATATCACTTTCATTCCATCTGGCCACACTTAAGTAAAGCATAATAGTAACACATCACTGCTAGACAGGCACTGTAGCACTGTAGTTGCCCTGTTAGTAAAGCATATGGTAGATACATTCCCCACCTTTTCTTTTTTTGCTACATTAGACTTGCTAATTAACCCATTGGGATCAATGTGCCTCTGTGCCTTTGGACTAAGTAAAACAAGTAGCAGAGAGAGAGAGGCACACAGAGAGTTTAAATGATATGCTGTCATGTTAATTGTCAATAGAATATTGAGCTTTAAAAAAATGTAAGTTTACATTCTGTTGAAGATTAATATAGCATTCTTGATCTTATCTGCTCTGTTTGGCAGTCATTTGTTGATGCTCAGTAATCAAACATAATATGAAGTGATATCTTAGCAAACAAAATTTACATATAATCCCTTAATGTTTCCCTTTGAAGTGCAGACAGCAAAGTGAAAGTGTGGGACGTGCGCCGTGCTTCAGGTTGTTTGTTTAATCTGGACCAACACAATGGAGAGAAGTCAAAAGCCTCCTCAGAGGCAGGTATAGTTTCCTCTTATATTTCTTTCCTATTGAGAATCTTTCCCTTATCTTCCAGAGAAAAGAGTCATTTCAGGAAGTAATGTAGCCTTTGTGTCAACAATTTAAAAAATGTCTCCGTTTAAAATAATCAGTCCAGTTTAACTTTGACATAATCAAAGATTTTAATGTCCAGAACCATGATTCAGGTTTGACCCAACATTTTTTTAGTCCCCTGATTATATCACTTATTCCTTTTAGCAGTGCTGCATACTCTGACTCCTGCATGTTCAGAATATACAGTTAAATTAAGGAGTTTTCAAGATGAGTCATTTATCTTTCAGTTCAAGTTAAGGAGTTGTTGGTACACAGATTACTGCTGAGACCCTGAATTTAGTCTCCTGATAAATCAGGGACAGAAACTTGTCATGATAATTAAATAGTAACACAGCAACCATGTCACTCTCCTCAGTTGTGATTTTCAGGTTATTCAAGTTATTCAGAGTCTGGTTTCTAGAGGAAAGGTAAACATTCGGTTTATACAGTTTCAGGCTTTTTAATTGTTAAAGGCAGCAACATGTCTGTTTCAGCACAGGTATTATATGTAGTGATGGTTAATGATCCATCTTTTTGCCCTACTGTTTGATCCAAATCAGGGTTGTGGGTAGCTTTGAGTCTATCTGATCAATTCTATGAATTATCTTTAAGCATTTACATAATTTAATTTGACCGTGCAAACAGGATATGGTTGTGAGAAAAATAAGTAGAGTGGAATCAAATAAATGATCCAGAAAACCAAGAAATTAAACCTAGACCACTCATAACATATGTTTTCTTGTGGAATTGATCACTATTAGGTCACTGAGGATTTAACATGAAACAACTTGAGTTTGAATCATTAAAGATTTGGTTTAAGAAATCACTATGTAACGTAGAAGAAGAAATGAATGTGTTGCGAGTGTAATATTCTAGTGATGAAGAAGTAGATGATAAGTGCTTTGTTATGAAATCTTATCCGTTTCCCACCAGTAAACACAGCCCATAACGGCAGAGTGAATGGCCTTTGCTTCTCTGCTGATGGTCTGTACCTCCTCACCACTGGAACCGATGACCGTATGAGACTTTGGAATAGTGCCACAGGGGAAAACACACTGGTAAACCAGATACATTGAGCCTTTCTTATATTTTGCTGTGACAAACTTTGAGAATTGATACAGTTTAGATATTTTTCTACTTTTTAAGAGACGTGAAACTTATACAAACAGTGAATCAGGAGAGGGATTATTAGTTAAATCTCAAGTGCAGTCATGTTTTCATTTTCCTTTCTTGCCAAAAAAAAGCAACTTGACATGGGTTGAGTATTTGCCATTAGATTCTAATTAATATTGGTCACTTAAAAGTGAACATTGTTAACAACCAGTAACAAACCGTTGCCATACAGTGGTTTTGACATAAGCAGTAAAGTAGGGAAAGTTACTAAGATGTTTAGGATTTAGTTTCTTTTTAGTATAACTCTGAGTTGTCTTTATGTTGACACTTTAGTAACAGATGGAAATGTTTCCAGCTGTTAACCAACAGACAAACTGAAAGTCCTCGCAGATCTTACTAAAGTTACACCATTAAATATTTGACAGTTTACATTAAGCTCTTTTAATAAAGACAATAAAAAAGCTGGAGAGATAAATGATCAAATGATATAAAGGTGTGTTTTCCTAACGTTTTTGATAACTTGATGCTGTTAATCCAGTCTGGTATACATCCTCATACCATAGAAGGATTTTGCTCTAGGCTCTGTGCTCCCTCCTGCTCTGATTTCCTGCTCAGCTGTTATCATGGTTGGTTACCATGGTAGTGTTTTTTCCATCTTCAGGCTAAAGCAAAACTAAAACTACTGATTTAAAGATTCAAAAGACCTTTGCTCTGTTCAAATGTCATACATGGATTGGGAGGATATTCTGAGCAACATTAGCCAAATATTTATTGAATACAAATGACCTGAAAATGCTTTCAGATAGGAATTCAGCCTACTGTGGTTGTATAATGTATTAGTTTGTACTCGTATGTCCTGATTTACAAGATTGTTCAAGTTTCATTTCTTGATGTGAACGCATTAAATGAAAGTTATTTTATGTCCTTAAATTTCTTTTATAGACCTTAACATGCAGTAGTCATTTCATAGCGTCTAACACTTTTTTAATACTATGTACGCCAGGAAAGATCTTTAGCGTTAAGAAGATTTACAAAGTATTATCCCTGCTAGCTCAACTGGTTTGTACAAAGCGGTTGTGTGTTTGAGCCCCAACCTGTTGCTCTATGCTGATGTCATCCCCAACCCTTCTGTCTCCCGTTTCCAGTCAAGCAACTTTCAAATAAGGAAATCCTTTTTTGTATTTATGAAATGCCTGTTTAAAAGGTTGTAAAATATCTGTATGTTATCTTGTATGGGTCCGATGTTTATTATCTTTAAATACTGTATTAGTCAAAAGTTTGGGCACACTTTCCCATTGGATTTAATGGGAAAGTGTCTCCAAACCTTTGATAAATAGTGTAAATAGCTTTGAAAAGAGTAATTTATCTAAACTTTTTCTACACATTGAGCCAGGTTTTTTTTTTTTTTTTTTTTTTTACTTTTTGTCTATAGGTAAACTATGGAAAAGTGTGCAACGAGAGTCGTAAAAGACTGCAGTTCACAGTGTCTCATGGCTGCAGCCCTGAATTTGTGTTTGTGCCGTGTGGAAGCTCAGTAGCAGTGTATGTCTTACACACTGGAGAACTGATCACCATGCTTAGGGGTCACTACAACAGTGTTGACTGCTGTGAGTTCCACCCAGACTATCAGGTGAGACACACCCCATTGCACTTTTTTTGTTAGTATTTACATCTATTTATTTTTGTTTATACTTCATATAATGTCTTCTTTGTTTCATATATGCTTTGAGAATTCATATATGAGCTTTTCTCTGCTCGTTTTCTTTATTTCAACATTTCAGTTGTGGAGTTGGTGCTTTTACATATTTGCAACGATAAAGAGCTATTTCCCCAGACTGCTCGCATGGTAAAGTCAACATTTGCTGCCATAAATTTAAATACAGGTGGCCCTGCTTGAGCACAGAAATGATCGCTCCCAGACATGTTGACTGTCCTTTATTATTATACAGTTCTGTCTCCATTCAGTACTGTATTATAAGAGATCAGACTTTTCCACTAGTTTCTTTTTTCTTATTTTTCTGGCCTAGACAAATAAAGACTGACTGATTATTTTAGAGATCATTTGGTGTAACTAAAGTAGGATCACCTTTTTTTTTATCTCTTATCAGAATCAGAATAGAGAAGTCCATAACACACACGACCCTCCTTATTTCCTGATGCTTGGAAAGAGGCAGAAACCAGTGGAACATATATTAGTGCTTTATTGAAGCCTTTTTGACTGTGTTGCTATAACTGTCACCTTTTCCACAATAAATACATTGATATATGCTGTCTTTTATTATTTATTATAAAAGGGTCATATTTTCAGTACAGTCTTGTAATTTATAGCAAGTTGCTACATTTGTCTTTAACCAAAAAATGATAATGACTTTTGAAGGCACGTGTTATTTTCCTGCCAGTATCATTCAGTATCCGTCTTAATATTTAGTATGTATAGTAATACATTTTAGTAAAGAAGATTGAAGTAAATTTTTACTCCAGCATCGTAGATCTATTAGTACCAGTAATGAAATGCCATTTTAAATGCCCTTTAACAATGTTGTAGTGTTTTACAGCAATTTTTAGGGCCTCCTTTTCTGTCAATAATCATCTTTTGTACTTAAAAAATCCTTTCTATTTATGTAATTTGAGGAAGATACAGAGGGATGTCCCACCCATGTCGTCCTTATTAGGCAACACATCCGGTGACACACACATTTCTTACTTATGACACAAATTAGAATGCAGTTTAACAAGATCTATAAATTTCCAGGTAAAGACATTTAGTCCTGAAAATTTCTTTTAATGATTCCTGTCCAGGTGAACAGAAACCACCAGTGCTTTGACTGTATTGCTAAATCTCTGGTGGTTTCTGTTAAGAGACTCCTTGTTTTGCATGGACAGTTTCAACCAAATTGATAAATGCTCTCTGGCCCTTTTAAAGTCGTCAAAACCTGTTTTCCTCATGGGTTGATGTGATTGGAAGGATAATGTTCTGCCATGCAGGTTCTGTCTTTTAGCAATAAGTAAAAGTCGTCTTGTTTGTGCGTAGGAGTTGTACAGTGGAGGCAAGGATTGTAATATCCTGGCCTGGGTTCCCGTTCTTCGTACTGCAGATGTGGAAGATGATTCAGGCTATGAAAATAAGGTAATGACATAACAACGGACAACAAAGTTATAATAAAAATAACGAGGGAAAAAACTATTGTAAGATGTAAATATCTTCTGTTACTGTATCAAACGCCACAACATGTCCTTCATGTTTTTATTTGACGTTGTAATGCCCCTCGTAATCTGTCCTCGTAAGCAGTGGAGAACATTATCTAAAGATTCCTGATTTAGTTTATCATTAGATTGCACACTAGTTCAGAGTCATTAACACAGCCGCATCCTAAGCAAGATAACATAAGCAGATGGGGAAAGCAGGAAATGTTTGTTGAACATAACAAACTGAGGATGTGGAAGGAATTTGTAGCTTCTTGGGATATTCATAATATTTAACTGGGTAGGTATTCCAACACGATTGCTCCATGGTATTTTTTGTCTTCTTTGTTGGAAGAGTGTAAATTGCAAGAATACTGACGCTGCAAATTCTTGCAAAAGCTTTATAGTGGACTTCCAGTTGTAAAATTTCACATCATTTGATAAAATCCATCAATCCTGACACAAAATGTTGGATGTTTAAACGCAATGTAAAAGTATCTTCAGCCGAAGATTCCTTATTTTCCCAGAGTAATCACTGTTTTATACATAAATCTAGTGTATTTGACAGCTTATCGCAGGTCAGAACGAAGCTTCAGCTATCCAGATTTCATACCACTCAATTTAATTGTACATACGTTTAAATATATTTGCATGAATAAACTGAGAACTTTCATTTTTACTATTTATTTTATTTGAAATTTTCAATTGGAATTGCACTATTGACTACTTTTTTATGAGTTAAACTAAAGTTATATGGACTAATCAAATTAAAGAAACAAGCAAACTTAAAAATTGTAAATCATCTTTTAAACCTTTATCTGTTAAAACTGTAGTTTCTCTTTACGCTTAATAGCGGAAATTAAATAAGTTAAATAAATAAAAATTAGATAAAACTGTACATTCAAAAAGCATTTTGTGAAGTAATACCCTTTATCAGTTAGAGTAACTGTTACATTGATTAAACTAATTCAGTTATAAGTTAGTAATAAACTGTCCTCTTTCTGATTTGTCGGGAGTGTGTGGTTACTCTATGCTCTATGTTCATATATGGTTTTTACCTTTGTCTATCTTTATCTTTTCTGAAAGACGTATTTCTTCCTTATTTATATAACTTGAATGAGTGTCCCGTTTCCTTCCAGGGTGCTGCTGGTGTGGCTGCTGTGAACCCTTCCTTTCAAGATACCTGGAGCAGTGATGAAGATTAAGGATGTTGCTGTCCAGAAATGACAGTCGTGGCGTCACGCTTTCCATTGACTTGCCCCTATCACGTCTTTGATGACAACAGTAGATGCCTTAAAACATATGGGATGTGTTTACATAAGTAAATGAGTTTGGACCATGCTGTTTGTATATATTGTATGTATAAATTGTTTTAGTTATTTAGCATCTTTCACTTAAAATTATAAACAGTTTTGTAAGAACAGTTCATGTTTAAATAAATAAATACTAAAGTGGTTCATGGTATCTCTGTTGTATTTGTAATCATTTTACAAGCTATAAAATGTGCTTTTTAAAATGTTGTGTCCGTCTTTCAACAGTGATATTTCTGTTTCTAAATTAGTAAAATCTTTTTTCTAATCCTTGCATGGTAGAAAGAGTCTGGGATTTTACTTTGAAAATCAGATTTCCCCACAACGTGGAATAATTGCGTTTGTTTATGATTATTTCTGTCTGCCCCCACTGAAACAAGCAACAGTGACAATCCCAGTTTAACACAGTGGCTTTGACCCAAAAGCAGATATCTAAAACATGACTGACCACTACTGCTAACTGATTTAATCTGAACTGATTTAATAACATGAGTGCTTTTTATTCTAAGTGTTGCTCAGTTTTATGTAAATCGGTAATCTGGCTTTGATAAGAATAGAGTGGAAAATTGTAACATTACAAACTGTATTATATATAGCATTAATAATAATCATAATAATCCAATCGTTGATTACTTTAGTAATCAACGTTTTTGCATTGTTCTATCAAATAACTTTTCGATGAGACATTACTGAACAAAGACCCACCTCAACCGCATCAATCAAGTCAGCCTATCAGGGAAAGGGGGTGTGGCCGTATGGAAAGCTACGCCCCTCTGGTGGATGATAAGGACCAAGAATCTCCTGGACCTGTAGAGTGAGTTTGAGTTGAGTGAAGCACACCTGGAAGGAAGTAACAGGTGGGTCGGAAGTTTGGAGGGCTAATTTGACGGAGCAAGAGGATATAAACGACGTATTTTAGAGGAGGTTAGTAATATATTTTTTCTCCCCTTTAATTCCTCTTTATTTTGAGGAACTCCCCTTTATAAAGGATACATTCTTTAGGATTAAATCCCGCTGGTACGTTTAATTTTGTTACTATGGTTACCGTTTGCCATTTCATCAGCTGTTCTTAAAGGGTTTTTTCTACTGCCTACGCTATTGTGTAAACTACCAGTATGTTTATATAGAACCGTTTCTCTCTCTTTCCTAGAAATGTGCCAAAGCGACCCATTCTTTCAGGAGAAACGTAGTTTATGCCGTAATCCCTGACCATTATGTTAACTGACGTGTCAAGGCTTGCCTTTGTGTTCATTAAAGTTAAGACTCTAGACAGACTTGCCTCTTTTTTTTTTTTTTTTTTTTTTTAAACTGGTAAAGACTTACCCATGCTTTCACCAAGTTGCTTTATTGCATCAATGTGGACACACCTAGAAAACCTGCCCTGAAGAATTTAGTGCAACGTACCCCTTGCAGGTTTGGGTGTTTCTCTTTAAAACTAGTGCGAACGTTGGCTTAAAAACAAAATTAATGTAGCTGACTGACATTTTGTTTAATTTTTGTTGTAAACCTGACTTTATAATGTGTCTTTTTCAAAACGGTGGTTTTTAATGGCTTGCATAGATTATCCATAGTATGCTGTTTTTCTAAACCAGTCATGCCTGTCAAGCATCTATTATGCAAATGAATCAAAACGGAATGACTAGTTATTGACAAGAAGCTGAAGACATGGATTTATGGGTTGATGAGATGCATCAGATATGGCATATTTAGTATATCAGTTGTGGAAAGTAGAATCTGCTTTGTGGCCATCTGCCGGGCAGCACTAGGCCTATTAGATATTTGAGGAAATGGATCAATAAGGCTGGTTCAGTGCTGGGACACTTTGCATCTGACTCTGATTGTGCAGAGAAGAATACTGAGCACAATGGATTATTCACATGCTAACGTGGGGTGGAAACAAGTGTTTTTCAGTGAGGCAACTTTTGGCCAGCTGTAACACCCAAGCATGAGGTCATTTCAGAACATTTTCTTCTTTTATCATAAAATTTGAGGGATTTTAATTTTTTTTTTCCTCTTACTTTCAGGGATTACAAATTCTGTTTAGATTTAGCCATGTTTGAATAAACATTACTTTTATCAAACTTGCTTCACATTGGCTACTTGACTGCCTGGCTTATGTTATGTAAAACCTGTTAACTACTTCCTGAAATGAGGCGTTGTACAGCTTCTAACATTTTTTTTTTTTAACTACTTGGATCTTATTTCCTGTATCTAATGAACATGTCAAACTGAGTGCAGTCTGAGTAAAATAACTATTTTTAATGCTCCTTTTTCTAAAACTCTGTTGAAATGAAGCTGTCTTCTTAAATTGTTTATGGAAATATTGACTTGTTCCAAACTCATCAAATACAAAGGCTTGGTATTGTCATAAATATTGACTTCCTTTTTTTATGTTGGGATCTTTTATCTTGATGTCAGATGACTCATAACACCATCTGAAAACCTAACCTTTTACCTTTACTGCTTCTAGGTGAACTGGAAGGATTTTGTCTGAGATGGAGTTTGATAATATAAAGTCCTCTGCTGCACTCATTTATGATGAGTTCTTCCAGAATGCAGGTGAGACATTAAATACATTAAGGAAATGTTCCTTTTTTTTTTTTTTCACTTTTTTTCTGGATGAGTTTGTTTTTGAATCCGAACTGTTCTTGTATAGTAACACTTCTACTCTTAACAAACCTGTTGCAGATTCTCGGACAGAAAACTGGCTGCTTATCCCCTCTCCTGTCCCCCAAACAATAATCATTGTGGCCTACATTTACTTTGTCACATCGTTGGGGCCTCGGTTGATGGAGAACCGCAAAGCCTTTGACCTCAAAGGAGTTCTTGTCTTGTACAACTTCAGCATTGTGGCTCTGTCACTCTACATGATCTATGAGGTGAGCTAAAATTTGGTTTAGCTGTTGTGGGATTTTCTAATGAAACCACTTTTTGATTTGGATTTCACACAAAAACTTAGTCTCAACTGACTCATTCAGTATCTTCATAAAATGCACTTTTTTTTTTCTTGTGTAGTTTATAATGTCTGGATGGGGAACGGGATACTCATTTCGGTGTGACTTGGTTGACTATTCTGATTCACCACAAGCAATGAGGGTAAGTTGCTTAATTTTTTTTTCCCCCTTCTCTGACTGAGCAGATAAGGACATTATTTTGTAGAACTGATGCTAAGCTTGTCTCTTCCCCCCTCATAGATGGCGGCAACATGCTGGCTTTACTACTTCTCAAAATTTATTGAGATGTTAGACACAGTAAGTGGAACAGTGTCTTTATTATGCAAGGCATCAAATTCTACCAACTGTCATTGTAGTTTCCCCACTCTGTTTTTTTTAAATCTTTATTTATTTATATATATATATATATATATATATATATATAATTTTTTTTTTTTTTTTTTTTTTTTTTTTTTTTTTTTTTTTTCTTCCTCTAGATCTTTTTTGTGCTGAGAAAGAAGAACAGCCAGGTGACGTTTCTTCATGTCTACCATCACTCCATCATGCCCTTCACTTGGTGGTTTGGTGTTCGTTTTTCTGCAGGTAAAACTTGTTTATTCTCCCTAAGGTGTTTAGATAATGGCGTCAGATTTTATTTAATCTATTTTCGTTATTCTATATATTTAAATAACTTGACACTTTCTGAATTGCTTTCCATTTCAGGTGGGCTGGGAACTTTCCATGCTCTGCTCAACTGTGTTGTCCATGTTTTCATGTACACTTACTATGGACTGACAGCCATGGGCCCAAAGTACCAGAAGTACCTGTGGTGGAAGAAACACCTCACCACAATTCAGCTGGTATGTGGTCTGACTTGTATATAAATATTTTTAAGCAGCTTCTTGTGCATGTTGACGAATTTTTTTTTTTTTTTTTTTTTCCCCCTCCCTTTCCTAGATCCAATTTGTTATGGTGACCAGCCACATCTCCCAGTACTTTTTCATGGACTGCCCTTACCGATTCCCCATCTTTGTCTACATCATTGGCCTGTATGGCATGATCTTCCTGTGTCTTTTCATCAACTTCTACTACCATGCCTACACTAAAGGCAAGAGGCTTCCTAAAGTGCTGCAGGCGCAGACATGGGCACACCATACCAATGGAGTCATGAATGGAAATGCAAACCATGAAAAAGATCAGTGAAGCAAGGCTCTGGGTATATTAGTGGTTTCAGTGTTGATCTCATCTATGCAAACAAACCACTGGTGGTTTTGAGATTCAACCTAAACTTTTTTTTTTTTTTTTCTACTGGCAACTATAAAAGACAATCGTTTAAATTGTGACCAAAGTTTGCTTATATAGTTAACTGACCCAAGCTGAAAATTTTATTGGCTCTTTTGTTTTTGCTGAAGTTAAAGACTTAATTTCTACTAAAAATGTTCCAATATGCAATTTTTTTTTGTTTACTCTTATCGCAGTCAGTTTAAATTGTACCTCAAAGACTTTGCCTATGGTAACACTACTGGGCTTCAAAATGTCTAAACAAGATTAGTCTTACCTCCTGTCACGGTCTTTCTGCTCAGAAAAGTTTGAGAAAATCCAGTTGCGTTTTTTAAAAACTGCACTGAAATGTTAAGGTTTGTTTATTTCACTATGCCCAACATTTTATCTTTTTATTGAAAATAATGTTGAGGTGACACTTTTCCTGTCATTCAGGTCATCTTTCAAATGTTATGTGCATGCAAAGTTGGGGGGTGGGGGTTCACTTTTGATAATGCACACATGCCCACTTCTCCATGGTCATAGCGGCTGCTGATGGTACAGATATGCAGTGAAAAGAGATGCTACACTGTCAACTTTCCTTTTTTTTTTTATTTCTCAAATTTTCCTATGAAGCTATGTTGTGACCAATATTCCAGAGAAAACCCAACAAATGTTTGTGGTTCTTGTAGGATCTATAGCAGATCATGAGCCATAGTCATTCTCCTGGCTGAAGCATATTGCATGATAAACAGTTAAGCTGTTTGGAGGGAAAACACAAAGAGCCTTGCTCTTTTGAGCAGTGTGCTAATGAGGTCTTTAAATAGCGGGAGTCTGTGCCTTTTGGCTTAACAGCAGTTTTATATCTGATTTGATCTTAAAACTCAAGTGATTGTAACCGTTTGGTCCTTTGCTGACCAATGATACAGGATTGAGAAATCTCTTGGAGTTAATTTCACCTTTTTTATCAGGTGCATAGGTTTAACTATAAAAGTTTACAAATATATAATGCTTACAATTGTGAGTGAATATTTCAGTTTGTCTTGTACTATTGGATAATGCTGTAAAGGTTTATATTGTATTTTATATGTATTTATATAAAAATAAAATAATTTTGTGCTTTTTGAACATCTATTTTCCTTGTGGGGTTTTTCTATTTAAATGACCATTACTTAAACTTGGTAAACCTAACTAAAAATGTATAAGATTATGCTGAAAGTGGGACTTTTTCTATAAGGTTAAAAGTTACTAGACAGGTTAAATTATGACAAGGTAAAAGTGGCAGAAGCTCAGCTGTAAAACTCCATAAAATTACTTCTGAGCCCAAAAAGAGCATCTCTGCAGTTAATTAAATAAATTGAGCCTTCATATAGATTTGTGAAATTCCCTGGACGAGACTGTTTTTAAAACTGGCTGTGCTCACAACCAGGATGGTTAAATATCCTTGATGGTGGACTAAAGCATAATCGTAACCTCTTCCTGTTAAGAGCTGCTAGTATTCATAGAGGAGCTCAAATTCTTAAATACTGTTATAATTTGTAATTTTTCAAAAACGCCTTCCTCTTTTTGGGATTTAAAAATGATTTGCTTCCCTCAGGCAAGTCGGTAGTAACCTTGTTTATGTCGCCATAGCAACAGTTAAACGCTGAAGTTTACTATGTTGTTGCCTGTTTAATTACCACTTTCATGTACAAGTACATAGGTAAATTAAGTTTTAGGTTAAAAGTATGAATTCTACGATGTCGTTTATATTGTACAGGTGGCTTAACGAGGAGGTTCGGCTGTCAAAAGTGGTTGGTAAGCGTGATAAGAGTTATTGCTTGTCAAGCTAACTTATGCTAACACTAATCTGTACAGGAAACGGTTGTTAAGCTAGAAAATCTTAAACTGATAAGAAAAACGAATAAAACAAGAATTGTGCAGGTGTTCGGCAATTAATGAATACTGTTTGCACTCTAATTTATAGATCCTGGAACATTTGCCAAGGATTTCTCTAACGGATACTTAATTGGGGAAATTCTTCATACTTATCAGATGCAGGATGATTTCAATATGTTTTTAAAGAAATAGTAAGTTGACCAGCTTCGTTTTTCATTTGTTTGCTTGAATATGTCTGCTTAATCCTCAAACTACTAATGTTTATAATAACGTAAGAAAATTATATATCTTGTAATTAGTAACTCCGTCGCCAAAGTGAATAACTTTACACGCCTGGATCCAACTCTAAAGCTATTGGGGATCTCATTCGACATAAACACAGCCCGAGACTTGATGCAAGAAAAGGAAGACGTTGCCAAACGCCTCCTCTACCAACTGTATGTTGTGCTAGAAGACAAGAAGACTGCAAATATTAGCAAGACAATGATGGAACTCATGCAACCTGCAGCCAAAGCAAACCTGCAAAAGAAGGAGCATGAAATGTTCACTTATGTAAGTGGATTCTGTTGACTTCTACTGTTTGTAGTGTATGCATGTGGTTAGGAGCTCATATTAATAACTATCTGTATTGTATTTTTTCCCTACACCTTTCCATGTAAATAGCGGCTTCCTCAGGTGGTGAAACAAGATACAGATGTGAACTTTCAGAAAAGTTCTCAGCAGTATGTGGATAAATGCCAGCAATTAAAAGACAGGTCAATAGTAACCCAGCCCATCCGAGAGAAGAGGCAACTCCTAATTCTGGATAAAAAAAGAATCGAAAAGGTTGAGAAGGTACTCAAGACTATAAAAATATAAATTATATTTTTTCCCCCAACATTTTTATTTAATATAAATTTATCTAAAGCATTTCAGTGCATTTCTTTCTTTTCAACCAGCACAAATCACATATCTTTACAGTGTATTTTTATTTAACATTTATACTTTTAGATAAAAGTACAATACATGGTGAAAACAAGCATTATTGATCCTAGTTAACGGATGATGCCTCAGGCCATTTTCATGCATGGAGGACTGTGTTGCAGGTTTGCTATGAGCAGAAAAATGACATGACTTATAACCTGACCACTGAAGACAAAGAGAAAAAAACATCCTTCAACCCTGCACCTCTTGATATGACAAGAAAAAATCAGCAGCACAAAGAAAAATCTCTGGTATTAACAAAATGAACATAACTTGGTCATTTATGAATGGACAGAGATAATTTAACCTATTTGTTGCAGGTGTGTATTATTATTGGTTTATTGTTTTTTCTTTCCATTTTCTTCACGCAGAAAGTCCAGACTGAAATCGCCCAGTTTGAGAGAAAAAGGGAAAAACTGTTGACTTTTGATTTTGCGCCCTCTTCAAAGTAAGGGAAAATATAGAGAAAAAAAAAACAACAACAAATGCTTCTGCATTTTTAAAGTCTAATGTTTTAATTTTTTTTATATTTATGGAGTTTTATAGTTAATGTGATTTTTACCATTTTGTAACATCATCATTCGTCCATCTTTTCAGTTCCAGTGTTCAGCCCCTTGATGCAGATTTTCCACTCTGTGTCAGTAAAGTGGCTGGAAGCATAACCAAGCCAACGTTTCAATCCGATACCAAGTGTCTACAAGAATTCCAACAGAGGCTGAAAGACAAAGCTATTGTTTGTGAACAGAGAGAGAAAAGACTTGACAGATTCCTGATGGAGCAGTTTAAGGCTCACGAGGCTCAACAGGTGAAACTTTTGTTTTTCCCAATATGTCAGTTTTTCTCTCTTTTTCTATCCATCCATCCATCCATCCATCCATCCATCCACCCATCCACCCACCCACCCACCCATCCATCCACCCACCCACCCATCCATCCATCCATCCATCCATCCATCTATCTATCTACTGCCTATACCCTGAATGGGGGCCCAATCCCAGCTGACATTGGGTGAGAGGACGCCAGTCCATCACAGGGCTAACACACATAGACATAACTAATAACTGATCACACTCACTCCTATGGGCAATTTAGAGTCTCCAATCAGCCTATCATCATGATGCATGTCTTTGGACTCTGGGAGGAAGTCGGGGGTATTCCGAGAGAACCCACGCTAACACAGGGAAAACAGGCAAACTCCACATAGAAAGATCACTGGTTGGACCTCCCCCAGCCGAGCCTCAAACCAGCAACCTTCTTGCTATGAGGCCACCGTGCAGCTCCCAGTAAATACCCAGTTAGAGAGAAATTCAGTTTAATTTGGTATAACCTAATCTGTTTTTCTGTCTTTACATTTATTCATTATTTTAATTAGAACTGTAAGAGAAAGTGTTTTACCGCAAAGCAATCATTATTATTGTGTTCTTATTTTTCACTGGTCATTATAAGCTAAAATTATTGAACCTTTATGCCTACTTTTTCTTCACACATATCAAATATATAATGACTTAAAGATCTTTAAGCAAGATTAAGTTGTCTAACATTCATATACATTTTTGTTGTTGCTGCAAATCTCTGTTTCAGGAAATGCAGGCTGACGAGCAACTAGTAAGGCGACTGACGCGTCCGACCAAGCAGGAACAGCGTTTGGTTAACCAGCTCATGATAATACGTAGGCAGAAAGAAGTGATCCTAGAGAATCGCCGCTTCAGAGAGCTTCAATACCAGCAGCGAAGACAACAGGATCTCCAGGAAGCTCTGTACAGAGAAGCGGTGAGATAGGATGAATTAAAAAAGCAAAACAATTCTTTCTGTTGTGGCTTTGTTTTAGACTTTTACAGTGACAGGATGAGCAGTGTCACCAAAATAGTAAAGGCAGGGCTCATTTTGCTTGTATGTGTTGGGTGGAGTATATTATCAAGAGAAAATAGACTTTATGAGAACAGAAGGATAAACATGAGACTCCCATGTCTTTTAAAAAGATCTTAAGCCAACCAGTCATTTCTGAGCTCACTCGTTTACAGTATAGGTCTATCATGAGAAAAAGGCTAATTATTTAGAGATAATGAGAAAAATGAACTTAATTAAAAAAAAAAAAGCTTTCTTAAGCCAATTACAATAATAACTTGTGAATTCAAGATAACCACATCAAAAATAACTGCTGGAATGGCTGCCCTCACTTATTTAATAAAATAATTAAGGTTTGTTGATACAGTGTCACAAGTCACTAATAAACTCTTTCCATATTTTCTTGTTTGTTGTTAAAGTTTATTTTTAAAAAAACAGAAACAAACAAAAACACTCAGATTTGGCGGAATAGTGCACCTATATCTTGTAATTTATTCAGCAGTGCATTAAACAAGTTGTAATCTTTCTGACTGGTTTAGGTTTTGGCTCATCACAATAAATGGGTCTTTGAAGAAGAGGTCAAAAAGGAGCTTGAATTCTGTGATAATCCTGCTGCAGAATTAGCTCAAAGACAACACAAGTTGCACTATCTGAGCTGCAAGAACATTTTCGAACAGATTGTGGAGCTGGCAACCAAGGTTGGCGAATATCATCTGATCACTGAGAAGTACGTAATAAAGATGCCATTAAATATAAAATTGCTTGGCAAGTTTTTAAGATTATTATGTGGAAATGAATAAACATGTTAGAAAAAGGCCTTCTTTAGCTTGTAATTTTTTAATAATTATTTTATTGAAAGGTAGAGATTGAGGGTTGCTCTATTCTTTTATACACTCTAGACTTTTATTCTATTCTTTTTTTACACACACTCACACCCCGATGTGCCTGTGGGGGTGTGAGTGTGTGTGTGAATGGGTGGATGTGACTACATAGTGTAGAGCGCTTTGAGTGGTCGCTAAAACTGGAAAAGCGCTAAAAAAGTATGAGTCCATTTACCATTTTATGGCTGATCATAATTAAAATTTTATTTATGATAGATTTTCATCATATTTTAAACCAAATACATCCAAAATTGACCTGCGATCTAGTAAACTTAGTTGTTCATATTATTTCTGCTTCTTTCATAAAGAAATAAAGCATCTTCACAGCCCTAACTCATCTTAATATATATTTTCTGCTTAATATAGTAAATTGCCCTTTGTATAATTTTTTTTATTGAGGTCAGATGAAGCATTTGCTGTTAGGTTACATAATTATCTTTAATGGAACAGATGCATTAAACAGTACAGCATGTCTTTGATGAAGTTGGCTGAATATCTCAAATCATTTCAGGCTCATGATTAAATTTAACTCAAAATTACAAGTATGAATTGTGTCCTTTAATTATTTATGCTGCCACAAACAGAGACCAGATTCCAGAGAAGCAAATGAATCAATGGAAGGAACTGCTGCTCAGAGGCCTGCCGCTTTATGAGTCAAAAAAAATTCATCAGCCTCAGATTGAATTCTCCGCATCACTGCAACCAACAGATCTGGAGAAGCAGGAGATTCTCAACAAACTGGAATATGATGAATATGCTGTAAGTTTGAAGCAGGAAGAGTGTAATTTCTAATCACGTTTCAATGTGTGGTTACTAAAGCTTGCATTTAGTTCATTTTTGTGGATTTTAGCAAACAAAAATATGTAAATAGACAATTTAGCTACATGTTTTGACACTTTAAAAGTTTATCTTTAATCCGTGTTTGAATGGCAACTGTTTTTTGTTTCAAGAGCATGGCAGGGGATTGGGCATGCTTGAAGGAAAACGAGGAGACAAAATTACTCCTAACTCCCAACAACATTCTTGGACATGTTATCCAACGACTGAGGAAAATTGTTCATCCGCCCATCGTAGAATCGTCTTCCCTTTCATTTCCTCACTGCATCATCAAAGCCTGCGTCTTTGGCAAGCTTTGCTCAGGCAAGACAACCTGTCTGGCTAAGATTACTGAAGGTAACAAATGCATTCACATGCATAAACAAGATACAGGGACCACCAGATAACATCTTTTCTGATTTTATACAGTAAAAAGCTGAGTGTGGATGTGGTTGTCTTTCTCAGCTCTTGGGATTTGTGTTTTATCTGCTGACACATTGATTGAAGAAGCACTTCAGGCTAAGAAGAATTCAGGTGACCCAACTCAGGTACTGGACTGTAACTTCAGGTTTTCAGCTGTTGAGCCATGTGTTCAAAAGAAGGAAAACTTCCAAAGAATCACGGCATACACTGAAACGATTCATTAAATGAGACTACAACTTCCCCTCCTCTCTTGTTTGCTCTGACCTCACTGATAAAACTATGATTGGTTGTGGGTAGCTGGAGCCCATCCCTGCAATCAGCAGGCGAGAAGCAGGGTACACCCTGGACAGTTTGCCAGTCCATCACAAGTGGAATTAAATATATTAGTTTTATTTTTTCCTTATTGTGACTTTATTCTATTGTGTACCCCCTCAATACAGGTAGCAGTTGCAGAGGAAGCAATGAGAAAAGGAAACACATTTCCCCAAAAGCTGTTAGTGGACATTGTGGTAGAGGCAATTAGGTAAGAATGTAAATGATACTACTATGAAATGCCATTATACCATTCACTCTATTATGTTTTCTCAAAGTTTTGCCATGTTATTAAAGTTAAATTGATAGTTCTTTACGTAAATCAGCCAAATGGCACAATCTGATTTCTATCATGGAACAAAACCTCAGGAACCTCAAAAAACTTGAAACACTTAAATGTTTACTGTGTTTTTACTAGAAAGGTTCCAGATCAGTTGGGTTGGATCCTCGATGGCTTTCCATATGACATCAACTTGGCCCATCTTTTAGAAGAAGCCCTGGGTGGGTCCGCTGATGAAGAGAAAGATGTTGAAAGCAACAAGACAAACCTTGTTCCCAGTCCTTATTTGAGCAAAACCCCACCACTTCCTGCACCTGTGCTGGACTTGGCTCTTCTGCTGAATATCCCAGATGAGTGTGTGGTCAGACGGGCATACAGACATTTGGGTTTGTGACACTTTTCAGAGATTAATGTTGCATATATAGATGTGTACACTCCAGCATTATCGTGTTTATTTATCTACAGATTTGTTGTTTGACTTGGTGGCTTTCTTACTTAATACTAAATTTGGTTTTGGTACAGAAGTTGCTGCCACCGACAAGACCTTGTATCGTGGACAAATTCCACACAGGTAATAAAAAGGATCAGGTGGGACAATGAAAGAAATATGTTGAAACTGCTTGATAACTCTGACCAATGTCTTACATAATTTCCTTCTTAAGGATCGTCACCTTCCATGATACCTGGCCAGCACTGCAGCAATGGTTTGGTGAAAAGCAGAACATTTTGGTCACCATTGATGCAGATGTAGATGAGGCAGAGCTTTGCAGGAAAGTGGAGTCTATCTTGAAACAAGTCATCCAAGAAAAACAGAGAGGTAAAGTAATGTTAGTAGACCATTTTCTATTTCTCCAGTTATGTAAATGATCTTTTAATTTATCACAGACTGACACATTTTTTATTGCTTTTATTGTGCATGATGTATGTCACATCCCCGGAAGGGGTGCAACCTGACAACCATAGAAGTGGAGATGAGTCAACAGTTCTTAAAAAGGATTTTATTACAAATACTGTTGGTATTGAGACAAGAATCATAAAAACTGCTGGGTAACCTGTGAGGGGAGGAAGGGACGTTAGGTTTTGCCAAAGAAATGAAAGTAATAAAACAAAACAAGGCCTAACTCACCAGCTATTCAAGGGAATGAATCAAAATCATTAAAGGAAAGACCAAACATGTACAGGGGGGCGGCAACAACCTCTAAACCTAGTGTATATAGACACAGATGCACTAAATAGTGAGAAATGTACAGGGTACCCCAACCTTACCTGTCCTCATCCTCCCCACAACATACCTGCACCAACAACTCATTCACACAGTGTCACAATGTGAAAAGAGAAGAGGAGAGAGAAAAAGAGAGAGTAGCTCTCAGGTGTCTTTTATTAAGATGGCCGCCAAGGGTTTGCAATCCAAGCATTTGAAGGCCACCCAATCAATAGAAGGTTGGTGAAAAGCCTCTTAAGTGTTTAATTGAATATAATTTTATCTACAGAGTTCAGGAGGAAATAAAAACTTGTACTTGAGGTCACCTTGATCTTCTGCAAGCAGGATCTGTTGAACAGTCTTATTGAATGTAGGTGTGATGTGAAGGTCATGTGCTTCTTTCCTGTTAAAACAGAGGAAATGATCTCAGTACATTGTTAGATTTAAGTATGAGGCTGTGTAGTGGAAGTATATGTGCTAAGCTTAAAGGGGCTATATTATGCTAAATCAACTTCTATGAGCTTTTTACCATCTATTAGTGTTAATTTTATCTTAAAACATTCCCCGAATGAGTTTTATCTTACATTCATGCATTTAGTACCCTTTATCCTCTGACACGGCACGGTGGAGACTTCCCCGCTCCTACCTAAAAACCTTAGCGCTCCACCTCTGTCACGTCACGGGGAAGGTGGGGGAGACACACTCTGTCTGGGGCGCCGTCACGGGGTTGAGCGGGGAAATGTGACGGCTTCTCTGGCGACTCAGTGCAGATGAGCAACAGGAGCTGATAGCAAGCCATTGTAAGCCGTTCCCAGTTCCGGGTAAGAGACCTCGAGCAAGAAATGAGTAGTATGGGAAAATGATAGTGTGGTGCATGTTGCAATATGCATAATAATATTATAAATGTGCATAGAAATCAATGCAAAACAGTAAATATAGCATAATTTAGGACCTTTAAACAATGTTGAGACATGTGAAATTGTACTAGACATCTGAGCTTATTCTTGTTTGTTGTTATTTAAATAAAAACTCCATAGGGCGCTCTGAGAATGTATCACCTGCCTCAGCATCCAATGAGGACTCACAAGGAGTCCTTGAGAGTCAACTAGAATCAACCTCATTGGAGGGTCATCAAAATTCATCAAGTCAGGTCTATGTGGATGAACCAATTCCTCTGGTAGGATAAACCTTTTTATTTGCTTGTATTATATATTTTAGTTGAAGGATTTACTCCTGATATATATTTTTCCATAAAGATATAGTTGTGTCCATATAAATGATATTTAACCAAAAGTACTTGGGAAAAAAAACACAAGGGTGTTCTTTTGAGATAGTTTACCACACCCCACCCCATTCAATTAAAAACCACTTTGTATGTATGCTGCCTCTTCATAACAATGTCATCTCGTGATGTTAACAATGTCAACACTGTTATCTTTCATTACTTGCCTTCATTATGAATAAGGTAAAAGCTAAATGTCCACATTTGCTGACTTGCTAGGAGGTGGCTGAAAGCCTCTGCTCGCACTGGGACACTGTGTGTACTTCTTACCTGAATGATGTCAAGAAGGTTTTGCAGACACTGTACTTAAACAATGCTGCCATTGACAATGGATTTTTTAACATCAGGTAAAAACACATTGCAAAGTACAGTTAGGCACATTACACCACCTACAGCTTGGTAATCTTAGGTTTGGTTACGTACAGTAGCTTTATAGTTGCCGTTTCAGTATAAACATTTTAACCACACTACTTGTCTCACAGTGTGACTACAGTATGGGCTTCATATTGTCTTTTCTTACTTTAGGCGGTAATAGGGTATGACCCAAGTACTTACATCAGTCTTGAGTTTAACAAGTCTTACCAGGTTTAAATTTGATGGAAAATATGCTAATTTAAATATCGAAACGATTTCACATACTGTTGTACTGACGTGTATTAACTGGTTCTTGCATCTATAGAGAAAGATCCAGACACTTCTTCGCATGCCTAGATTTAAAGCATGAGTTTGTGTCTGAATGGCAGAAGTCCTTTAATAGCATGCCCGATCATCTGAGAGGAGATGAGGATACCAAAGCAGATCTACATCTGAGATTTGATGTAAAGAAAATTTCCCATATTTATTCATACCAAACTAATACTCTTCAAATGTTAATAGTGAATGAATTAAACTTTTTTTTTTTGCTCGTCTGATATATACATAGGAATTGTGTGAACGTTTGTGGGACATTATTGATAAACGACAAGAGGAAGATGGGCAACAAAAAGCCTCTCTCATGTGTAATGGATGGTTGGAAGACTACACCGCCACCATAATTAACCACCACACGATGCTAATGCAGGTAAATGAACTCAGGAGCTGCAGTCCTGCAGGGGAATTTACCTGCTGTAACACACCTGACACACATCAGACTTAACTAGCAGACTAGATCCATCCATCCATTCATTATCTAGTGCTTCGTCCGTTACGGGGTCGCGGGGGGGGGGCAGGGCTAACACACAGAGACGAACACACTAATACACACTCACACTCACTTCTATGGGCAATTTAGAGTCTCCAATCAGCCTACCCCCAAGGTGCATGTCTTTGGACTGTGGGAGGAAGCCGGAGTACCCGGAGAGAACCCACTCTAACACGGGGAGAACATGCAACACAGAAACTCTCCCGGTTAGAGCCCCGCTCACACCGGGGCTCTAACCGGCAACCGTCTTGCTGTGAGGCCACAGTGCTAACCAACTGTGCCAACGTGCAGCCCAGCTTCACATCCATGTCTGCTAATTACCCAAAGATTTGAGTCAAGTGTGTTGCAGCAGGGAAATCCTCATTTTTGCAGGACTGTGGCCCTCGAGGACTGAAGTTGCCCCTTCCTGCTGTAGACTATCTTAAGTTTCTTATTTAAAATCTGAGCTGAGAGGTATTTAATTCACTGCAAAAAAATGAGGTTTTTTGGTTGTTGTAACAAGAGCATAATATTGGCCTAATGTGTTGTTTAGGTAGAGGTGAAGCGTTTTCAGGAAACACTTTATAACCTGAGAGTCTACTATTGGAGTATGCACAGAGAGGTGCCTCAAACCAAACTCTCAACATGTTTCAATGTGCCCCTAGTGACACCCCATGGGGTCAAAGATCTCGCTGAGAAGAGGCAAGTAACACTTTGCCTCTTACATTATTAAATTAAGCACACAAAAAGGAAAAAAATGTAATTTTCAGATTTATATGATTTCATTAGTATTGACTCTGCGGATCGAAGTGTCAAAAATCAGATGAAGAATGAAGAGGACAAGAAAGTTAAACGGTAAACAAAATGATAAGTTAAACTAAATGTTTCCTCCAGTCTTGGATGTTTATCCTGATACTTTGCAGCAATTTATAAAAAACTGTTTTTTTCTTCACTTGTCTCTGCAGACCTACTGACTCTAAAAATGTGACCATGGAGATGGCAAATCCGGGTGAAGCAGAAATTGTGATGGTCAGAGTTTCTTCCTCACACATATAAAGATGTATGAGAAGCCATTATCAAACATTGCCTTAGTATGAAACTGTCATTGTTTGCTTTAGCTATCAGATGAGAAACTCATGTCTGACTACAAGGAGGCTATTAAAACCATCAGAGAACTGGTAATATTCTTTGTGTGTGTGTGTATGAATCTGAATATAACAATATTACAGAGATGCTACCAACTCTGACATTCTATGTCTTTGCATTGGTGTAGGTGTCAGTAGAAGTCCAGCAGAGGGAGACAAAGGAGGAGAAGAAGAAGTTACAGGAAAAGGAGGAGAAGCAAACACAGAAGGCATCTGCAAAAGATTCCAAAAAAAAAAAGCAATCAAAAAAGCAGACGGGCACGTCTTTGGTTCATCAAAAAGACGACTGAATAAAATGATTTATTTGCACAATAATTTTTACTTGAATTTATCTCTCACCATTTTCATCTCCCAGCTCCAGCTGAAGAGCCAGAGAAAACTCCAACTAAGATTAACCAAGATGAGACTGATGTTCAGGCGAGCAGAGAGAAGATACATAAAGAATATGCAGCTGCACTGAAACACGAGGGTATCTACACACACACACACACAGAGAGAGAGAGATTTAATTGACCTTTTAACATATTGTCAAATTACTAAAATGCTAAAACAGTAAACTGTTAGACATACCTGCAGGTGTATGAAGTATGATTTGTGCAAATACAGTAAAATAATGCTTTGTGTGTGTGTGTGTGTGTGTGTGAATAGGGTCAGTGTTTATATAATTGTGTAACTTATTTAATGTGCATGCATGTATTTCAGGGAAAGCAGCAATATTACGCATTGAGCTTGTGAAGGAACATGGTCTCATGATGGTACGCTCCCTGCAAAGAAGAACACAAGAGATTTTTAGCAACATGGGGAAATGGTTACAGGCCCGTTATCAAGCAGAAAAGGAGAGGTATGTTATGCACCACACTGCATGTTGTAGCATGGTTAATTTGGATTGGTGAGCTAATAAAATTTACCTTGTTAAACATGAATGAATGTAGTTTAATGTAGTGCATATAGAAAGGTTGGTCTTGTGTTTCAGTGTTTATGTTCAGATAACCTGAGATCCACAAGTTATTCTGGAATCTTACTTGGGAATATTAATTACTTTTTGTGGCAGGACAAAATGTAAGCAAGAAAGGATCAAAAAGAGTATTTATTTACATCTTTGCAGGAGTAGAAAAACACTTCCTTTTACTGTGCCTTCAAATGCATCAGTTCAAAATGACACTGATTTGATCCAGCCTGGCTGTTTGGAAGCACTTCAGATATACAGCGGGGGCAACACCCACTGAAAATCCAACCAATCATAGGAGATCTCTGAAAATCATTTACAGAACAGGATTACATCGCAAACATTTCACTATTTATTATCCAGCACATTATTCTATTATTCACAAAAGATCACAAAAAAATATTTACATTCTTATGTTTTTTACCCCTATTTACATGCACCCAATTATTCAATTAATATTATACACACCAAAGGTTTGCAGGCTTTTGCTCATAAGAGACATTTGAGGGACGTCATTCTAAGCAAAACGATGATTGAAAACCACAAAGCAGATTAAAGCAAGTGTTAGAAAAGAGCTAGTGCCTCCTGACCTTCTCTTTTGGAAAAAATGTATTAAAGTATCAAAAAAATCGTAAAATGAATAACATGCCAGTGAGAGGTTATTTTTAAATACATTGTCATAGAAGTAATTCTAAAAGTGTCTCTTCTTAGTATGGACCTGTTATCAGAAGTGGTTTGCCACCACATTGAGGCGGGTGCTAAGCTGGAGTATGAGCTGGTGTTGGTGCGTAGTGATTCCTATTCAAATGTCAGTGTTTGAGTGTTTAAGTTGTGGTCATATTCCAAAGTGTAACATCTTAATAACATTCTCTATATTCTTTATTCCAGGACTGCTCTAACTTCTATTTGAATGGAGACATCCACTTTGTGGCAAGCCCGGCTCCTCCAGCCTGCCCACCTTCTCTGGAGAAGCCGTTGCTATCCACGCCAACTATTATTCAGCTAGAATCCCTCTACCATCAGTTTTACAGCTTTGCTCCATCAGGTGCATACAACTAAGACAACTTGTGATTGAAATGTGTTTGTTCTTCCGTTTTTTTTTTATCCATCACTCATTTTCCCCTTTTCTCTGACTTTCAGGCTTTTTATCCAGTCCCGAGTTCTTAAATGTGCTTAATGATATGATCTCTGTTAACATGGGTGGAAACACCCTTCCAGAGCCCTGGAGAGAGATGAATGAAGCACAGGTAAACTGTGTTAACTTTCCAGGTTCACCAAAGTTTGTGTGTTATTTTGTCCATGATCTTCTCACAAAGATTTATCAGATTTTCTTTCATTCATTAAATGAATTTGAAAAGAAATAATTGTTGATTACAGTTAAGTTTGTTGATTGTTGCAACATGTAATGGAAGGTATGTTTAAACATGAAAGACCTGTAAAGACCTTTTCTTTCCTGTTTACAGTTGTTGGAAATTGTGTCTTTGCTAATGAATGACTACATGCTGACAGGCTGGCAGCAGTTTCTGCACAGTGCTGCTCTTCTTTGGCCATTTCCCTCACTAACACAACTACTAAATGTACTGCAACGTTACAAAATAGCAGATGCTGGTGACACCGGATACATAAATGAAGATCAGTATCTACAGGTTAATCTTTAACCCTGATTCTGATTTGATGGGACATTTTGGTCCCTGTTCCTTTGATAAACTGTATTTAAAAGTTATTGTGTTACTTAGATCACCACTGACTCATTTTTTGTTATTACTATATACTAAGATTATTATTTTTAAAGCGGTTCTGTGGCTCCCAAAATGTTAAAACCTTTTAATTGTGCATTCTTTCTTTCTCTGACAACAGACAGAGTTGTGGTTTTCGAGGGAAACTGTTCAGACTGAGGACCCCTCTGAACCTGTACCCTATAGACGTCTGGCCAACCTCCACAAGGTAAAAGCCCGTAATAGATTATCTGTGCAATTCAGGTACTTTACATAAAACATGGAAATAAAAAAGAGAAGAAAAAGGAACAACTAAACGGGAATGAGTGACTTTTTTTAGTGTGTCAGTGTGATCCGACAAACTTTTAGAGAATTTAAAAATGTTTTTTTTTAAGGGAACTAGGTTGATTTTTACTTTAGCTTCCTCCCATGTTGCCATAACATCGTGTTCTTGGAGTCAGGTCATGGAGGAAATCTTTTAAGAAAATCTTTTAGGAAAATCAGCCTGGAAAATAATTTGTCTGATAGTACGATGTTCTCTGAGGTACATGTTCTCTCGTTTTTAATAGAGAAAATATTACCCAAGAAAGACTATTCCACAGTTTTTTTTTTGGTGTTTATTCTGAAAACTAATTAACCCAGTAAACAAACTCAGAAAGGATTTTTGTGTCTGGTCTTTTCCTCTTAGTTCTTTTTCCAGTTGTTTGCAGACCCCTCCTCCTGTCCTCACAGGTTGGATTATGTGTACATGCTACAACACTTTGCAGCTGATCCAAACCCCTGTCAGGGTTTTGTAAGAGCACTTGGGGTGGTGCTGGGACACCATCTTGAGGTGTCCTCAAAAGGTCATTTTGTCAAGGTGAGAGCTTAAAAACAAAGGTGACTTAAATTAAAACCAGAATTATCTTCATGTTCTATTGCTGAGTACAAATCATGAATGTGATTTTTTTATGATAGGCTCATTCATATTTCTTGTGGTTAAATATTTGTGTTGGAATTGAATAATCTTTGTTATTCTTGTGTGTTGAAGTCTCTGCCGAGTTTGGAAGACGGCACGGAGCTCAGCCCCTTAGAGGCTGATGGATACAACAAAGGAGAAGACGGTTTATGTGTAACAAGCAGTTTTTTGAGTGAGCAGGAAGTGTCGATTCCTGCTCTCCTCAAGGTCATTGGCCACAAACTCCCCAAGATGGACGGCTGCTCTCTGCCTCAAGGCTGTCTGAGCCAGGAGGAGCACACAGAAGTATGTCCCAAAGAAAGTTCACTCATTTGGCAAAACACATTGTTTGCAAGACGAGTTTTTATTGTAGTTAAGTTTAAATTAATCTGAAACTTAATTCCCATTGATAATTATTTACCATATTACTACAGTAGTTTTTTCTGTGTTGGTATTAATAGTGTTTCTCGTTGCTGGTTTTCAGAACCTTATTCACGTATACAGAGAACTGGGATATAATTCAGACGACTGTGTCCCTTTCTCCACTCTTTCCAAACATCCTTACATTCTGGGGTTAATGGAAACCTCTACGAACTGTGAGCTTCTTGTAAGTTTTTTTTTCATGTTTTAACAGCTCTTCCTGATATTGGTCATAATTTCACAATTGTAGCTGGGAACAGTCACACACACACACACACATCCAGACAGCCATTATCGTGTCTATTAATGTTTTTAGGTCTTTTTTTTGTCTCAATGTAGTCTCTGTTTTTCTCATTTGTTTCGTAGGACATTCACAGAGTGCTACTGGCTCTTCAAGATGAAGAAGAAGAAGCTGATAGTTCGATGCTTTTATAAAGCAATCATTGATTATAACCCATTTATACTTTTCAGGGTTTTCATACATTATTAAAAATATTCATGACAATATGTTTTGTTAGTTGTTTGTTAGACAAAAAGACAAATATGCACATTAAAACAAATCTGCACAAAAGAGACAGTAAATGAA
>JBAMIG010000012.1:9412897-9450691 GCA_037177335.1 Kiunga ballochi
CAGATACTGGGATTGGACCCTAATCTCTGGTAAACCCAGATGTATTAGTAAGTGTGCGTTACAGAAAGAAAAATACACAAGTTATCATCTTATAGGAGTTAAATGTGAAAATACTGAGAGGATTAAATGAACTGTTATTCATCTTTTTATTACTCACTCCAAAAGTAATCCCCTATCATCCCTCCTTTAATGTAATCATGTATTAAGTTACCTGATACAGGCGGTAGTAAAACAGGGATTTCTCAGAGACAACATATAAAAGAAAAGCAGCAATTCTGTCTTAAAACAAATAAGCAGATTTAATAAATAATATTTTGAATAGCTACTTGACAAGCTGAATCTTTAGCTAAATAAAAACATGTGTGCTTCTTGTAAGCCACATTTTCATTATAGAAATGTTTCCATAGCTGCTCTATTCTTATTCCTTCATTGGATAAATAGTATAGCAATTCCTTCCACTTTGTCATACTCCATGACTTTGTCCACAACCATGAGAACTCCCAACAGGAGGAGGAGGGGTAAATGTGTGGAGCAATAGAGGCATGTGATTGGCCAAGAGGAGGAGAGCAGTTTGACATGATTGGCTCTGAGGCTGGGAGCTATGAGCAGAGTTTCCTCCTTATTCTAGAGAGCATCAGTGAGCAGCAGAGTAGGACTTGCTGTGTCTGAGATGCACATTAGATACTTTTGTTTGTGTTGTATTGTTTGATTAGGATTCTTTGAGAAGACAGGGGACACTGTGGAAGAATCGAACACAGATAATCTCCCTCTGGAACTTTCTGAACAGAATTCAATGTAAGTTTTCTCACTGTTTTCTTCCTGTATGTTTATTTTGATGGCAGCAGAACGGTTGTACAATATTGCAATACTTGTCTTTTGTGGGGTAAAAGTGACATTGTAATTTGTAAAATAACATCATTATGAAAAAATATCCAGTGACAACATGTATCCAAACATTACAAACTCTTTACCTCAGTTTTTACTCACAGTAGAAGTTATGCATGATTGTGCAAATCTGCATCCAGTGCATGGATGGAGATTTGTACATGCATGGGTACCTTTCCACTGGAGTGCATGTGCCTCTTTTCTGCATGCCTAAAAGATGCATAGAAAGCAGCCTTGTGCTTTAGGGGAGGGACCAGTGCAGTGCAACTTAACAGTGACGAATCTCATCAGCAAACTTGTCACTGCAATGCTTCACATTGACAGGGAAGCTCAAGGACTTCCCTCCCAAAATCTCCTGGTGTGACTTTCAGGCTGCAGGGTAGTGGTGGTGGTGGTTGTGGTGTTGGTGGCCAGCTATAAATAGGCCTGCTTCAAATTGTGCTGCAGAAGATTCAGAAGGAAAAAGAAATGGCATTTTTTTTTGTAATAGATTGGGAACACTGATGTGTCTGCTTTTAGCAAAAAAACAAACAAACCCAAAAACAAAACAAGGAAAAGTCGCTATCTCCATACTAATTTATTGCTAACACAGGCATACAACTTAAAACAGCCATCATAGCGTGCTTGTTAGTGTGTGTTTTTGCTGGGATATTTCTCAATGGATTTATGTAACATGCTTACAAGTGTAAAAGTTTTCCTTTCACACTGAAACACAAGTCAAATAACGTGGCTCATTTAAGATTAAATCCTTTTTCTGCTCTTTTGATTGCTATAAACGTGATTATCTCACTGCTATAAAACAACTTGTGTGAATTTAGAGTAGATCAGATGTCTGCAAATGTTAGGGTTCATAAAAGGAGTCTGTTTGTAGGACAACGTTGAGTTTTCATTAACACTGGAAGTGTGAACCAAAAATGTTGCATCATACTCATTCAATGCTACACTCTCATTAGATCCAGGAGGTTTCATGGTGGGCCAGCTCACTAGCTTTCAAACACATGTTGTTCATGTTTCATATGGTTCATGAATTGATCATGTCATTGTTTTGAGATCCTGACAGCATTTGAGTCTATTTTCTTTTTAGATGAATCATTACTGTAGTTACGCAAACACATTTCTTTCTTCAGACCTTTGAAGCTTCTAAGCAGGATAACCTGCAGCTTTCAGTATCTACCTGCTTGTCATTCATAGCTCCTTTATTGCAGTGTGATACACAGGGAGCCTTGTGTTGTACCTGACCTCTAGTATGCAAATATTTACTTCCACATTACCAAACAGTGCCGTACTCATTCTCCATGTGGGCAAATCAGTGTGATGTAAGTGCGACAGTGAGCCCATTGTTTCAGGTGTGCATTACCTGAGTTCTGTTGTTGCAAGGCCGACCTGCTGCATATCAAGGGAGTGTTCATGCTCTCCTCCTCAGTGAAGAAATCAGACCAAGTCAGCCTGAATAATGAATACCAGTGCTGACTCAACAATGGCTTCTTTTTAGTCACTCTACATCAGAGAGAAGGGAGCATGCATGAAATTTTTATTCTTACAAGCCTCTTATTCCTGTTGTAGAGCTGCACTGGCTCTCTTTTCTGAATGACTACTGCTGCCAGTGATGGATAGGGTGTGTGTGTGTGTCTGTGTGTGCTGTAATGAGCTTGAGTCAATGCTAATTCTGTTTAGTGTACAAGCATGACAGGCTTCTGCGTTGCTACTTATGACTCTGGGTTAGTCTTCTAAAGAGGGCTCTAAGTTGTTCTTTTTGAATGTCTTCATGAATGCTACATGCACAAATCTGATCATCCACAAGACCCTAACTTAAACTGACAATGTCAACTCAAATGTCTATCAGACTCAGCTGTTCCAAGATGCCCCTGTCTACAGAAAAAAAAACATGGCTTATGTCAATATTGTAAGTGAGGCAGCAACGAGTTTCCAGAAGTAAAGATTTAGGGGGTCAAACAAGAATGGACAGTAGTGTTTAGTACCACAATGTCAAATGTCACAGGTTTCCCTCAGCTGTTCTTGGTATTTTTTTTAAATAAGAGTTAATGGAAGGTTATATAATTAGTTTCCCAAAACATATTCATTACTGTAATAAAGGCAATGTTTGTTTTCTTCTGTTTTTCTGGCAAGGGGAAACATGGATAAGTCCTCTAAAGCTTTCATTCAGAGGCAGTGCAATATGCAGACACACACATAAACACACAAGGATATCAATGCAAGCAATGCCAAAGGCATTTAAGTATCTTTTTATTGGAAAGGCTGTTCCCATAACAATAAGTAGGGGAACTCTGTGCACTAAGGGATTTTAGGTCATACTGGAACTATTTAGTTTTAGTAACATTTACTAGTGACGTATATGACTGTAAACGTCAAGCTTAGTTGTTCAAACAAAGGCATTTTCACCTTTTAGTTTTACATGTGTTATTCAATTTAAGTGACAGGAAACATAATTTTTGCAGAGGTAAAGATGTTCCCTGCCTCTAAATGTTTGACAACATTGTCAGGTTTAATACAAACTGTCCTGCTTGACATTAAAATCCAAGGACATCTACAACTTTTCAACTTGTAAAGGAGTCTTTTCTCATCACAAACCCTTAAAAGGAAGCCTTTTAGGCTTGCATGCTGGGTATGCCATGCCACATAACAAGTTAAGATACTACTGGGAAAAGATAAAATGATTTCTTCCCAATCATCTCGCCTTGTCTCTGCAATGAGATTAAATACAGCTGGATGGCATCAAAAGAACCACAATGTTAGTATCAAGCCACTCTATGACCAGCAGTGTGGCCTAAACCTATGTTGAAACAAACATGCAAAGAAAATGATGAAACAGATGAGCACTTTGGAGTAATTCTGCCCCCGCAGCAGCACTAACAGCTTCTGTGTGCAACGTCTTTGCTGTGTTAGGCAGGAAGAGTGACCTCTAAGGAACACAAGAGAAAAGAAGAAGAGAGAAACAGCTGGGGCCTAAAGTCCACTTCTACTTCCCGTTCTCTTTGTTACTCTGGAAGTCCTGTCATTGTGTTTGTTAGCTTCTTTAAAAATAAAGCAAACCAGTGTCCATGACTTCCATGCGCACAGCTAGGACCTTGGGATTTGCCCTGCATGGCCTGAATTGTGGAAGGAATGGTTATAAGATGGGGGGGGGGGTTTGATGATGTCTCTGGAGAGTGGTGGTATGCTGGTTATGCTGGGTTTTCTCTTGCACATCACGTCCTTATGCTTTGTTTAAAAAAAGAAAAAGAGCACTTTATTTTCCTCTGCTTGAGGAAAACTTTCCATAAACAACTGTTGACATTTTACCCCTCTTTGTTTGGACCGGGTTACGCATGTGTTGCACCACATTAGAACATTATTAGCGTTGTTTGAAAACAAGGAAGTTTTTGTGCTTCTAGAAACTCAGGTAATTTTTTATCTTGACACAAAACTTATTTTTTATTCACATATGCTCGCTTTGCCACACAGACAAATACAGAGTGTCTGCCCAAGACTAACAGTAAAAGGGGGACATGCATTATTTATTGATCTTTCCAGTCTCCACGATGTTGCAAACACAGACAACTGGACTGAGTTCCACTGGAATGTGTTAATTCGCCTCTCACCCTCAAGTGATTGTACTGGTGGGAGTGAAAACAGCCTGTGGATAACTGGAATTGAGTGTCTTTGACAGGTGGTGTTTTGACAAGGAAAGAAAGAATAAACTTTAAAGGTGGCACATGGGTGATTTGATCTGCTTGTAGCGGGGGTAGAACCAAAATGGACTCACTGTATCTAAATCATGACAACTGCAATAAGCCTCCATGTTCTTTTTATCAAATCAGCTATTTTCTTTCTGCTCAGGAGGTTCGAAAAGGTATTTTGTTTGGTGCTTTTTTGTTTTCAGGCTATGATTGGATCAATAACAAATCTTATAAACCTAACCTGTTCTGTCCTGGCCCAACCATTTGGCTCTCCAATCTAGTTTGGACCAGAACTTGTCATTCCTGACTGCTTATTTAAGAGGGATTTGTTGAATATCATGGCTTTTAAATGGTCAAATAAGGGGACATGTCAAAAAGCCACATGGAACAACCAAAATGTTTGTTAAGCAACACCAAAGGATGGGTTAAACCAAATGCTCCCTTATGCAGTTTTTATGCAGCTTTTATGTTGGGTCAGTGTTGAGGTGTTAAGTCAGTTCCTCCACTAGTGGGTAGACCTGAGATCTGTGTGTTTTGACACTTGTTGGTTGTGGTAATAAAATGCTATGAAGTTGCTTACAGCAGTCCAAAAACTTCTAAAGTAGTAGGAGAATAAAGCCATAAAGTTTTTTTTGCTCTTCTTCATCTTCAGGTGATTTTTATTTAGCAAATTCTTATCTTTTCCTATTCCACCTCTTCTTCTCCAGCTTGTTCCTTTTGCTGGTTGTCAGCTGTACAAATCAACACTGCCGCTGCAGTTTTGTGGTAATAACGTTTTCTGTGTCAAGAAATATTTAGTTAAGCCCCTTGAACACGGATAAAATATGCACAAAAACCTGTGTGCATATTGGTTTTCTGTGTCCAGTTTAAGCTATCTTCTAAAAAGAGCTGTATCTGCGTGCCGTGGGTCCTTTTGTAGGAATAAACAGATTTTTAAAGTAGTTACATGTAGTGCAGTCATTGCTGCATGTCAGGCCACCGGATCCATTTGCAGATTAAAATATGCTTATATGGATGAATTTGGCCGGTGGTGGTCACCATCTGTTCACAACCATGCTTTGTATTTGCGAGTAATTTCTATGCCCATCTTTAAACATCAGATGCCAGTAATTATTACAAACATTTAAGCTGTGAGTTATTTAACTGATGTTCATTGCATATGCAAAGCAACACTTGACCTCAGTTCTCTCTTCATATATTCAGTTCATTGCTTGATCTTTTTGTTCTTTTAGTTTTTATATCTCTGTTACCTCCTTACTAAGCATTTTGCTCTGATTTGGATCACCTGCCGAGCATCGTCCTTGGTTTACTGAGCAAATTATTTATCATTGCTCTGCTCCTTTTCCAGCACTTGGATCTCCACCTCCCCTCAGCTCACAAAGAGTCCATCATGTCAATTCCTTTGTGTCCAGACTTTAAAGAATAGCCTTGTTACTGCTGTGCTTCATGTAGGTGACTTTGAATTTGTGTTCTCTAAAAGTACAACAGGGTATTTTACTATAACATTATATTCTATTAAAAATTCTTTTTTTTGTATATGCATAGATTTTTGCAGCCTTCAGTGACATTAGCTGTTAATATGCATATGTATTTACATGAGAGTGCACCTAACCTTCCATTAATTCTACTGTGAGCATAAGTAGTACCATTTTCACAGCCATTGTGAAAAATTTCTCTAAGCAGAATAACAGAGCTTAAACATATTTTGATATTATTTTTGGATGCGTTGCACCTGTCCTGTTGTTTCCTCAGGGTTAGATCTTTATGTTCATTTGAGGCTGCTTCTTTGCATAAAACACATATGCTTAATTTGATCTTATGTGTCCTTGATAAAGTTATTGAATGGCATACCTTCTTTCAGTGCATGCGTTTGTAAAATGTGCTCAACATTTATTGTATAATGCGATGTTTAAATGTGTGTTTGTGAATGGTCGTGGTTTTGTAAGACGGATCAATATAAGCACTACATAAATACAGCATGTTATCAGCACTTTGTTGGGTTAAAGACAAGTTCAAATTATTCTCTGCTTTTGGTTTCAGAAGGAATAAAAAATTTTCTGACTTCACAATTTTAAACATTAAAATGTGTTTTTAGGAGAGGGTTCTGATTTTGGTAGTGGAAGTTATATAACACAGACATAACAGATGAGATAGTGTCCAGCGCCTAAATACCTAAAGACCGTTTTCTAGTATAGGTAATAGTGTATGTGTGTGTGTGTGTGTGTGTGTGTGTGTGGATGGTACATTTGCAAATTAGCCACTTCACTGGACATTTGTGAGTCATCCAGTGCCCTGTCTCTCACTGAGGAATAAATAATCATAAAATTTACCATGCATACATTATAATTACCAAGATTAAACAGCTGAGAATTAAGCAGCTGTATTTTTGTGTTATTACATTTATTCCATCTCCTGGCTGCTTATTTAATCTTTTCCACATGTTAAGATAGTGCCTGATTATGGATTGCAATTAATTATAATTGTGTTATGATATCCAGAAAAAAATAACTGTTAATTACAAGACATATTTTGTTGAAAGGAGAGTCCAGCCGTTTATGAATTGTTAGCTATTAGCTTCATGGGTAATAATTTTTATCGCAGTTCCTTTTCTAAGCATGCCTTGTTGAGAAAAAACATGCCTTAGGGCAGTGTTTTTCAACGCTAGTCCTCAAATATCTCAAGTACCCCTGCTTTACACACCTAAATGGAATAAATGCTTGTTACCAGGCTGCAAAGAACTTGATGAGAAAGTTTATTATTTGAATCAGCTGTGTTAAAGTAGAATTGCCTCTAAGACACACAGGACAGGAGTACTTTAGAACCAGGCTTGATAAACACTGCCTTAGGAGAAGACTTAATTATTGAAAACACATTTATGACTTTCATTGTCTGTATTGGTAACAAGTCTTTGTCAGCCTATATGAGCTTGTATGAATTTAGATTTCATCACTACATCTATGGCGTTTGATGCAACCTAACTTTAAAGGACCAGCTTTGTATTTATTTAATTGTGTTTTAGGGGATTTGTTTGTGTTGTTTTAATTTCTCATTTTGTGAGGAATCTTCAAGGTGTCACATACTGTATGTGTGTTTTGGCCCAGTCATTTCCCAGTCCCTGCAAAGTTTAAATTGGGTGTGAGTAATTAGGTCAGAGCACATAAACTCCATTGTAAACGGTGTGTATCCACATAATCTCCCAAACATTTGCCGATCTTTTATAAAATGGCACAATATACGATGTCTAAACAAAGTGTTTCGCTGATATTTTCTCCTTTTGGATTAATAAAAGATTAATAAATATAGTTATGCCAACATGCCACTTACATTCTGTTTCTAAAAGAAGTCTCCATATCTTCTCATCATTATAAACCAGAGTATCTACATAGATGGAAAAATATTGCCCTGAGATGAAACATAATCATGCCATTTTTCCCCTTTTATTATTATTATTTTTAGCTGTTTGGCCTTATTTCCTCGTTCAAGCTACAAACATTGTCTGCAGTAAATTGTCATTCCACATTTGCCTTTCCACTACCCCGCCCCACCCCCCAAACGCACACCCCTTTTTCCATTTCTTACCAGTATTGGTGGGAGAATATGCTGTAAAGTCTCAGTGTTTAGTCCCATGTGACCATCTAGGGATGTTAGCCCACAAGCCTCAGGCAAACATAAATGAATCCCAAGCCTTTAACCTCTTATGGTCTGATGTATCATATGTGATACATTCCCTGTAGAGACATAGTCGAATAAACCCCGATACATAATCCTGTTGTTCACCATATGATGCCAGTCTCCTGCACCCTGATGAATATCAGAAAGCAGAGGATTATACTATAATCATTTTAAACTATTCCATGGTAATACATGGTAAATATACAGACAATTATATATATATTCAGACATTGTTAAAGGGTCAAATAAAGTTGTAAGATATTAAAAGTTAGAGTTTTCTGCCCAGTTCTTCTCAATTCAGGCATCTAGGGGTAAACATTTATTTGTGGCACAAACAGAGGTTAGTAAATGCAACCTTTTTCTAATCTTTTTGAATGAATCAGTTCTATACATTTCCATACTTTACAGAAGGATTTGAACTGTAGATTGTACCACAGATAATTTAATGAAGATAAAGTTTGTTCTTAATGCACAAGTTGAGCATATCTGTCGGTAAATATGTAGTTTAATGATTGTAAGTTGTCATGTGGACAAGATGACGACGTTTCTCTGTAGTTTTTATGTTGCTTCAGGCTAGCAAATATATTTATCTCACTTGAAAAATCAGCCCTGTTCTGTATTCCTGCCACTGGAAATGTTTTTATAAAAATAAGATTACAGATATCTAATCAGTATCCTTGCTCTCCTCCTATAATCCGAGGCAAACTCACCGTCAGAGGCAGGCTTGTCTTTATATAACATGACAAGAAAGCTGAGATGACAAATCCCCTCAGAACAGCAGAATTTTCTTTTTGTCTTTCTTCCCTTAACTCAGAGCAACATTCACAGAATCTGTACCATGCATCTGTACAGTAAAATAAATAATAGAAAAACATCATGTCTGTGAAATGCATGCTTACAACTACATATAGGATTTATTTCCAAGTAGGATAATTAGAAATAAGAAACTAAACAAATGTTCTTATATTTGTGCATAGCTTGTTGTTTTATTGCTTCTACTTGCTCAACGAAACCATTAGAAAAAAGAGAAAAGTCAAAGAGAAACAGAAAATAAATAATACAAAAAATAAATTAAATAAATACATTTTTACAGGATTTTAAGGAAAATAAACACTTTACAATGTGATCTACTTTTTACTACTAAATAATGTACATTTTAAGATAGATTGTTCCATCAGCAAAACCTCTGCCTTGCTAAATGGCTTCCTGGAACAGCCGAGAGTAAAAAAAAAAAGTCATAAAAAACAACAAAAACAAAAAAACATAGTTACTTTGGTTATGAAACAGCAGTGATTTAGAGAGAGTCTGACAGGTATATGTGGGGAGTAGGACTAACATTGGTTAAAACGGTTGTAGAGCTGGAGCTATTGTACACTACACTAGCAACAGCACAGAAAGCTAAAATCAATGCATAGTACCTTGAACACTCATGATTATGCTTTGATTTAAAAAAAATAGAATATAATAGAATATATTAACAAGTTTACAAGGCTTATTGTTCATGACCATGTGGAAAAGGTGTGAATAAATATGACCTTTTTAAACTCCAGGCGCTCCGCTGGGATGTGAGCAATCATATGGAAGAAATTCTGCCCAAACAAAAGACAGTTAAAGGGGTTAAAAAATACATTGTGCAACACCGACATGGTAGACAGTCACAGAAGCTGAAGTTATTGTACCAAGAGAAAAATCATGCCAGGCTTTGGGTGAAAATGTTCTAATGTGTTTGGACACTGTGTAAAGATTTTTTTTCCTGCAGGTACAAGTGCAGCAAATCCTTTCTATTAGGTCAGTGCAGTGTGACTTTTATGAGATGTTTAAAAGTAAATTTAGCTTTAAACCATGTTTTTGTAGGACTGAAAATCATTTGAAGTTCAAAGCTTTAACATTAAATTATATGATTACAATTATGGCATAGAAGTTAACCATGCTGCCGGTCCTTCATGAACTAGCTGAAATTTATGAATTTATGACCTTGATTTTAAGTAGCACTGCTGTGTCCAGTCATCAGTGAGCATACAAGTTATGAGAGACATCACTGCATCCATGCTGTTTCCTGCTGGACTGTATGGATAGGAATGACTCATCACCAGCTTTGTTATGCCTTATAAAGCCTTAGGTCAGCGATGTTATCAGGCTTCAGTGCCATGTGTGTCAAAATAAAACAGTAGAAATAATGGGAAATAAAGGGAACTAGTTTTACAAATAAGGATAAAGAGACAGAAATGAACACAAATGCATATTTATAATATTTAAATAAATATATATTCATTCAAAGATATTTTGGTTCAATGCCTTCATTATTATCCTCATTATCACACAACAGGAAGTAAGGTAAGATCCAGGATCTTCAGCTCTCTGGGAACCTCTGCTGGTAGCTCAGAGCATATCAACACACTTTTTTCCCCTACACAGTTATTACAAAATTCAAGTAAAATTAATCTGCAAGATGTGTTAAAAAAAGGCAGCAAAATTGGCAAGTAAGCTAGAGATGAATTTACACACTTGTGTGATTGTACACACACCATAACTGTAGCTTATGACTGCTACTGAATGAAAAAAACTGTATGGGGATTAGTTGTGGGTATTATATAGTACTTTGTTTGGTTTAACAGCTCCACAGGAAGCTATGAAATGGTAATGAGAAATCATTCATTGATTATGAGCCAGCAGTAGGAAGAAAGTGATCATAGAAAATACAGTTTCAGGAGCCTCAGAAATGGGTGTTTACCCTGGTGAACCTTAGAAAATTCCCATAAAACATGGTTTTCTAGGATTTAGTTGTACATGACAGGCTTCAGATTAAGACATCACAGCATCACAGAACAATTTGAATACATATAATCAGATCAAAATGACGGTATTTGAACGGTCATCATCGGGGCTGCATCGTGGACTGCTGCTGACCTTTTGTGGCAGCATGATTGTGATGTCTTTGACCACTTGGGGTCAGCAAAGCAAAGTGTAGACAAACATAATCACATTCTGCCTCATAATTGTTTATTCAACCAATGGAGATTATACTGTACTCCTCCAATAGGATAAAAAAAAGATTAATACCACCACCACCACCCCTCTACACACACACATATATGCGAACACACACATGCATATTTGTTCTGTTTTGTAAACACAGAGTACCACACACACCGTCTCCAATACACACAGACCCTCGCCCATACAACCCTGATCCCATTTCCACAATTCTGCAGACAAGGAAATACTCCCATAAACACTCACACACCCTGATCCTGAGTCCCTGGTCTCCCATCAAGAAAACAGCCTAGGCAGGTAAGGGAGCGGTAGGACCCAGATCCAGACCCACCTCCATCCAGCTCTTCTCTCCATCAGAGGACCTTTTGTTTTCATTTTGTGCAGAGACATAGTGATTGAACCAACAGCTGCCCTATTTTTCATTCAATACTGTCACAAATTTTACCTACTATTCAAAGTAATAATAACTAAACCCTCTCACGGCAGAAAATGCCCACTGGTGGAACATAAGCAGCACAATTTAACTCTGCATTTGCCTCCACAACTGAAAAGGGACTGATATGTTTAATATCTGCTTTGTGCTTTTGAGAGTTTATGTCGAGGTTGGTAGCCTCTGTTACAATGAAGACTGCTTAGTTTGTCATGGTAGAGTTGCTCATTTGCACTGTTTGAAGAGGTTTAATCCAAGGTGTTGTATAGACACGGTGTTACCATTTGAGGACAGGGTTTTTTATGTTTTTTTTTCAAACAATTTATAGTTTTAAAAAAACTGTAGCTTATTTTCTGCTTTACTCAGATTTAAAATATGGGTGAAAAAAATTAAAAGATTATATTACAATGACCACAAATATTTTGAGCTATCCTAATATACATCGCTGTAAAACTGGCATTTTCTGTAAGTGTTCAATGAAAAATTATTAAATTTTATGAGGAAGATTTCTAAATACATATCTTAGGTTAAAGACATGGGACTTATACTGTAAGCTGCAAGCTTATAACTAACAAACTATAATTCCTCATTTTTATCAAACATGCTGTTTTTATTCTTCTTTACAACATTTGTAATGTTTCTATGTTCTTATGTAAAGCACTTTGAATTGTCCTGTAGATGAAGGTGCTATATAAATACACTTACCTATAAAGTAAGTATCCTGAGCACGTCCTTCATTCTTTCATGGCAGCTGAAGGAGGTGGTGAGGATTAAAATAAGAAGTTTCACAGTGACTGCGGCAGATGTTGGTGCCATCGCACAGCTAACAGTTGTACCTCCATTTTTTCTGCACTACAAAAAAGATCCCCCTCCAGTACTGATTTGTACGACACTGCAGTGGTATAATACATTCAATTCAATCATACAGATCCACAATGTTCATGCACAACTGAATATCAGATTGTTTTTCCAAAAATACTCCTACATCTGAAGGCAATTATTTAAATACATAAAAAGAAAACAATAGAATGCGTGACTCATACTTGGGTCTGCGGGACAATCGAGGGAATATAAGACAATTTTTTTCAAGAAACTTGAGGTGTGAGAGCTCATTTACATTTTCAAGTAAATGTTATTGTATTTTCATCCCTAGCTAGCTTGCTGTGAAATTGTTTTGGGCTGCTACAAAAGGCTCCTCCCTGTCAATACAGTGCAGGAATAAATGGTAAGTAAATCAAGCTGTTGCCTGATGGCTGCATTGTAACCAGTTTCAATTTGTCCATACTTGATAGTAAATTGTAGCTCCTTCGAACACTGCAAAGAATCAAGTGTTTACTTTTTAAGCCTGAGGAGCATCATTGTTCCTTTGAAATGAAGCATCTGTAGGCAATGACAGCACAAATGCATCAAATGTAGGTTGTAATTCAAGGGTATTTGTGTGTGTGTGTGTTTGTACGTGTGTATGTGTGTGTGAGCGGGCAGGCTCTCACTAGGTGCTGATTTAGGTGATGAATGGATCATTGTAGCAGTTTAATGTTGCAAATGGCTTTTCCTTAGAAAGGTCAGGACAACATGGAACGCAGGAAGCCAGCTTCTAAAAAACTCTTTTCACATCGATTTCCAGATTTTATTCCCATTTTTAGTAACTAAAGTGCCACTTGGAGGAGCCACTGCTTTATTTCAGTTCTTGCCTTGAGTTAGTGGGCAGCTCCTCAACACTGAAAACCCTCCAGCATGCATTTATTCCTCTGTGCAGGAGCCCAACCTACTCTGAAAGTTGTTCAGCAATGGCCTTAAAGCTGTTTTAAATCACAAAAATAATGACAGTAAATTAGTAGGATGCTGATTTGTGTTGTGCCATGTTCAGACGAGTGAAGGAAATCTAAAAGATGGAAAAATCCACTTCAGTCAGAGGCTGAGAAACGAGACTGATAATTGGGTGGTACATGAGGAGCTTTTAGTGCACCAGACAAGTTTCGCTGCCAATTTAGTCTGAAAACATTTGATGTAGCTTGTAATGAATTGTAATTAATTCTAATTGGAAGAATCTACAATGGATTTTTCTGACAAGTTTCAAATGATTTGTCTGCTGATTGCCCTATTTCAGCATTTACCATCTAAGTTTGATTAATGTCAGTAATATGCAATCTTCCAGTGGCTTTGTCCTAAAATTAGCTACACAAATTCAACAAAAAGTGCAATCCATTGATAAAGCCTACAGTGATCTGCCAAAGATAATGAAAGTGACTCGTGATTTTAGTAAAACCACAGTGCTTGCTCATGTCAGCTGAGTGAAAGGCTACCATAAAAGGCTGAGAGACTTTTGAGTGATTATTCAATAAGCAGCTGGGGGATCTCAACAGGAGAAAAGAGATGTTTCGTACAGCAGGAGAAATTCAGACAATATTAGACAGCAATGACTGGCTACTGCTGGATGAGAAGAAGCCATGTTCATCATTTTTTCTCCTTTCTTTTCTTTTTTTGCTCTGTAACATAATGTGACCATGCAGGATAAACTCCCATCACTCTCCTAAAGATGGCAGGAAGTTAATTGAAAAACCCAGCTAAGGATGTGTCAGAAGGATACAGGAGGAAATCACATTTGGTGAGGGTAGTTTTCATATCTTGCTCTGTGGTGGAGGATGTGAGGGTCACTGCAGCTCATACATTCATCTCTGGTCAGACGTGACAGTTCTCTTTAGAAAAAAATATACTCACTACAGATCAAAATATTCACATGACCAAGATTAATGAAAGGGGGAAAAAAACAGAACAAACACCAACAAAACCTTTGTACCTATTCAGCCAAAAAATGATGAAAAACTTTAAATCAAATTATTGGCACACTTTAGCAAAAATATCATTCAAATGTTTTTTGCAGCCATCTAGAAGCTTCTTGTTGCAGGTAATTTCCACCTCTTTTCTACTGTGGAGGCCAAGAAACTTGCCTTTAGGAAATGAGCATCTGACAAAAGGCAGATAAACACTAAACTCACAAGTAGTTTTTTTTCAGAATCCACCTGCCAGACATTTAAAGTAAATACAAGAATTTTTCTGGTAGCTGGTAGTAATTTCTCACCATGCTGACACCCTGGACAGGTCGCTAGTCCATCACAGGGCAAACACAGATAGACAAATAACCATACACACTCACACTCGCTCCTATGGACAATTTAGAGTCTCCAATCAGCCTATCCCCAAGGTGCATGTCTTTGGACTGTGGGAGATGATTATGAAAATCATTTTCCTTTATTTCCACAGAATTCGTTTTGATGTTTAGATTTTTTTATTTACACTCTACTGAATGAAAGAATATCTCTGTGGGGTAAACCATTCAACATTCAAACTACTTTATAGCTTAAATATGTTGTAATGCCATCACCACCAAATAAAAGGCTTTTTTTATTTCCACTATTTACTGGCTTGATAACATTCCACTTATTCAAATGAATAAATGATCTTTTAAAAAAATAGTTTTCAAAAATTCATTCAAGTGTTATTAAATCTGACTTGGACTGAAGTTCATCAGCCCAGATAAAAATCAGCCCCCTGCGGCTTTCCTGCAGGCACTGCTGCACTGACTCATTGCACAAACTGAGGAACACAATTAATAAGAGCTTCTTGTCTTCAAATCAAAATTTAAATACGGTTTTAAAGATATTTTACAGATTGGAAATGCTTTGTATCCTCTTGGTGCAGCTTTCATGAATTTGTATAAGATGAATAATGGAAAGTGAAATGAAATGAGTGTTCAGGTTTGTTTTATGAGCTTTCACTCATGATTTCTGCTGATTAAGTTATCCTTACGTTTCCAGGGCTGAAATACTTCTCAAGACAAATTTTTAGAGGAGGAAACTCGACGAGATTATTTAATGAATTGTATTCCATGACAGTCTTTTCATGACTGAGATCTGATTCTGACATATATGCAGAGAAGAGGAGCGTTTTGGCTGATGTCTGGCACTTTACTGTTTGCATTATCTGTAGAAAAATCAAGATAATTGAGTGTTTTCAGACAGACAATTGTGCAATAAAGGTGCAACTATGCTGAGTATGCTAAGTAACAATAACAGAAGACATCCCAGTCACACTTGCATCATTATTAATTGTACGGCTATGGGGAGAATAAAAGATTAATTTCAAACCAAAAGAAAAAGTTTTTTACTTCAGGTCACTTTTTGAACTGTATCTAATCAATATTGATTCCAGCCTCAGAAACTGAAGCTTAATGTGAGTACACAGTAAGGGTCAATGCTGTGTTTGCCCTGATTTTTTTGTTTGTTTTCTTTTTTTTGCTGTCTACATGATTACCTGGCTTGTGTTGCCATAAACTCTTGAACATAAGTTTCTTTTGGCTTTTTTTCGGATTACATTGCTGCAGTTACTTAGAAAAACTCTGAATACTCAATAAATAAACAACAATGAAGAAGTAAATGTTTTTTAATTCTAAAATTTACAGAAAATGTGATTTTATGGGCAGGAGTATTATAGAAACACCACACATTTTCTTGCAGACCCTTATTGCTCTGCATGATTTATTACTTATAACATTCTTGTCAGTGTCTGGATGTCATATATTTATACTGTACATGCATTTTGCATAGACAGTTTAATATATTTCACTACAAAGAAATGCTTTACAGATCAAATCTTGTTCAACATAATCATTCCTCTCCCCAGAGACCAATTAACAAGGACTCCAAACCACTCTGTAGTCAATTGAATTATCATTGCCATTCTATGTGTTTTTAATGAAGATAGGTCAGGTAGAAATTCAACCACTAAGTAAAGCATAATATGTGACTTTCTTTGGCTGATATCGCTTTTTGGTACTTCCATCGGTGCCAACGAGGTATAGACAGGGACAAAGTAGAGTTAATGCTGTTCCATAATTTAGGAGCATGGTAATGAAGGATTATGACATAAATTGCATGTAAGCCACATTCATATTTATTGTTTTATGTGGAATGGGGAGCTTAAACTCCATCGCTTGCCTGGGTGAAAAGCATTAGTCAGGAGCAACACAAATGCATTTGAACAGATCATGATAGAGATATAAAATAACAAGAACTGGGATGAATGTTAGCTGTAAAACAAAAGATTCCTGAGAAGCTTTTGCAAGCTTCTTGCATCTTGATAGAAACAGCATGCTGAAACAAATGTATGCCAATAAAGATAACATTATCTTTTTATGAAGTTCTCCAAGAATATTTCCACACGTGCCATTTTACACTCTGTGAATGATGTTGGACATCCATTTCTCTACAGTGAGTCTTGGCTAAATGTGTGTGTGTTAGAGAGAAGAAAGGAGTCAGAAGCAGGTGTAAGCTCTGGGTTATTAGGCCAAGTAAACAGAATGGAGCTTGTGTAACTCTGGCTGATAATTCACTGACCTTTACCTTTTACACTCTAATGCATTCTAATAGGCCAGTGAATCCCAGCAAATCGCCTTTCTCATGAACACACACATCCTTTATGGCACACATTAATCACACACACATAAATACACGTGTACACACAAGCACCTTGTTGTCTGGGAGATTAAAGCTTTCATATTCTTAAGTATCACAGTCCTGCAGGACATTTTACGAATAAAGGACAAGTTAAAATTTTTTACTATTTTTTTTAATAGTGTAAGAATAGAAAAGACAAAATAAATGATATCAAGCTGGAAAAATGGCTACATTCACATTTAGGCTAAAGCTCTATTTATATGTGTTTTTCTAGCTCATTTTTCAATTAATTCTGTGCGACCGAGGCCTGCCAGAGGTGGCCCACAACATGCAAAAGGATGACCGGTCCAGGGACGACAACCAGCAAGAAAATGTAAGTCGTGACACCGGCTTTTTTCTTTCCAATTCATCCATTTCATCTTACAGCATTTATTGATAATTTCACACTAATTGCTTGATGAAATTATATACATTTGTACATACATTTTTACCAGATTCTATTATTTTGTTGGACATCATGCTGGACATTGTTTTAATGGACTTCTACAGTGTCACAAGATTTATTTCCATCCAGTTTTGTATTAAATTTTCACCAAGGTCTTCTTTTTATAAATGGGGGAGTCCAACCAGTGAGCAAAGCCCATCAGTGAGGTCAAGGTCTGCACTCTATGGTGTAAAAATGATATGTCAATTTATCTGAATTATTCTTTAAAATCTTGGAATATGCCTGAGTCATCAGGAAACAAAACATCCATTTATGAAATAACCATCAGCTGACCTAATTCCTTGGGTATATAATGTTGCTTGAACCCATACCTGATCAACTGCAGCAACCTAAACAAACCTATAGGTTTGTATAGGCACTGTGCATGATGAGTGTGTTATTTATTCTGCGTCTTTTCTTACCCTGATGCACCACTCACTATGGAACAGGGTAAGTCTGGGCTCATCAGGCCACACAACCTTGTTGCAGTTACAGAGTCCAATCTTACGCCCTCATAGACAATTAAAGACTTGTTCTCCAGTTAGCCTTGCTAATTAGTAGTTTTCTTCTGTATAGAAATAAACCAAACATACGTTCTCCAGGTTAGTTTTTGTTTTGGTTACAAATCCCTGATTAGCTCTGAAACTGTAATTTCAAATATTTAATTTTAGTTATCTCTAATGTGTAATGTAAATTACTCACAGCTGAGCTGTGAGAGGCTGATATTTATTTATTTGATCCTTCTCAGCTTCTCCACCCATCCCCCACCACTGCTACACTACACTGCACTTGGTCTCTCATGTGGTGTTGTCAGAGTTGTGTGCAAGCTGTCCATCACCCACCTCTATCCATCTGGAAGTAATAGATGTAATAGCAGGTCCCTGTAAATTCTTACAAAAACAAGACAAATCAAAGATGCCATGTTCAAGTAGAGATGGCATTTAGATGCAGTAGCATCAAACACTATCAGTCTCACCCCCAAATGCGTAAATGAGATATGCTGTCATAGTCCTGAGCTTGATTTAAAATGCCGGGCTACTGATACAATGTTGAACTGAGATGAATACGCTGGATTTGCAAATGAATATTTTTTCTTAAAGGAAAGAAAAATGATGATATCAGTTTAATTGTACATGATATATGTATAAACTAGTACTGCCACTTCAAACTAGTACTTGAAGATTCCCACATTTCAGCTCTATTTAGGTCTGTATTATAGCAACAGCATGTCATTGCATTATTTATAACATGGAGTGTATTGGGTTGTAAAAGTATTGAAAAATAATTGGGGATTTTTAAGGTTTTTATGGCTTAATTCAGTTAAAGATAAAAGCTAGGAAGGTCCTAAAATGTCTGAACCACCCTTTCAGGAAAAAAAAAAACTAAATCTGACACCACATTAAAAAGGCTTAAGAGAAATCCACTTAACTGGCATCTAATGTTTTGTTAAAAAATGTAATCACACTGGTATAGAGGGAGAAACGACTCAACGGTTACTTAAAAACTGCCATAAGCAGTAGCAATTGACCTTTAAAATGCAATAAAAAGACCGATTGATGATTCACATTTTTTTTCTCTCAAAGGAGACTGTAGACATCAACATTACTAAAGACACATCCAGGGGAAAAATTATAGACTTTCTTTTTGCAAGTGAAATTCAACATTTGTTTGAAGTAAGAAAAACCTCTGAAGTATGAGCTATGATTAAATTACTACTGATCATGTGACTGGGTAGCAGAATGGGGTTATGGTTAGATGAAAAGCAGCTCATGTGTCTGTGCTTTTGATTAATGCCTTCATCAGTTAGGACTGGGTGAAGACTGCAGGTCACCGGGTTAGAGTAGAGACACATAGATGTCTCTCCCATGGGAGAGAGGGTGGGGACAGTTAATTAGAGAGAGGAGAGGTGAAGGTGGGTCTAACACAAGAGGTGAGAGTGAAAAACAAACAGAGAGCAGCAGAGATACTTCCTCGCCATCCTGAGGGGAATATTGAGGTGGAGCGGGGACACAGACTGATGAATATGTTTTGCTAGGATCTCAGGGGCTGTCCAATCAGGCAGCACCATTGATGAATAGTCATGAGTCACCTTATCAGCATCACCATGGTTACGCAGATGTGACTGTGGCCCTGTGAATGTGATGAGGGAATAGAAATGGGCCAAAGGCGTCTCCGTCTCCCATCTTGATCACCAATTAGAGCAGACTGGGGGAGCATCCAGGCACAAGGTTCACTTTGTGGATGAAGTGAGCGTGTTTGGAAATGAGTTGAACTGGCAGGGGGAAGATGGCAAATAAGAGGGCTTGAAATTGAATGCGTGGGAAAAGTGTGCAAAGAGAGATGGAGGGGTGGGCTGTTTTTTGTTACTTGAATTATTTGATGACTCGAAATCCCATTAATCGCTGGTAAAGGCGATTGGCACACATCATGTCCAGCTAAAGGTTGGCAGGAAGAGGAGGAGAGGGGTTGGGGGTGGGTGACAAGATATTTAATAAACTGAGCTGGGAAATCAGATTAAACCGGATCAGAAGATGAGGGGAAAAAAAGGGGAAAGTGGCTGAAGGGCAGGAGCAGAGAAAGCAGCAGGCGATGAAACGAAGAGAATGGACAACAAGATAACAGAATAAGGGGCTGAGGCAGCACGTAATGACTCATATAATTCCCCTATCCTCTTTCACCTACATCTTACAAAATGCTGCAAACTGAAATGATATAGATCCATTAGATCCACAGAAAATGCTAGAAAGATGCCACTGCCTTTGCCTTCAATGATAAAATCCCCATTAGGGTTACTTTTACCTATTTAATATTTCTGCCTCCTCAGCTTAAAGAGGACAGCTGTCTATCTTCCTATAAAGTTAGCTCATACCAATTTTTACTCAGTTTACTGCATCACACACACAGCACAGGTCACTGATACGATAAAGCTGATAAAAAGCTGTTTCCTTATCACTGATTTGTCTGGCTGACTGCAAACAGTGTTAATTGCTTTTGAGCCACTGCTTATCTACGTGCTTATTTATTTATGAAAAGGTAGAGTGATCTACTGTATATTTGAAACATTTAATTAAATTAGCATCTACACACAAAGGGGACTGGCAAAATAGCTTTTGTTCCTGTTCATGTTTGCCATCACCTGACAGATGCAAATGGATTTTGGCCTATTTAGTCTCAATGCACTTGTTAGATTCCGGCAGCACGTTTTAGTGTCTGTGTAAAGCCAGAATTTAAATGTGATCTAACCCTTCATGCTTATAGGCAGAAAGTAAGACGGGCTTGATATTTATTTATTAGTTGTTGACAGTGTGTGAAGAAACATTACCACCTATTCACTGTTTTGCAGCCTGTTGACTGTTTTAAGTGTCATTAATCTTGCTTAAGATGTTTGGCAGAGTGCTAATTCCAGTTGTGAAGTTGATACTTGAAGAATGATGCTTAAATTCTGCGAGGGAAGGTCAACTCTGAAGATGCATGAAGTGATAAATCTGCCTTGCTGCCAGAGTGAAAGGTTACTTGGTTTCATTGCATGTATGACAGTAGCACAATGTTTGTTTTCCACACGAAAATCCCAGCACTAGGAGATTTCTTTATAACATCTTTATTAAGGCATTAAGGTGCTCAACTTAATTTTTGTCAGTCTTAATGTTTAAGTTTGGTAACCTTGACCCTAAATAAGGAAAATTGAGAAAATGTCCTCTGAGTTCTATGAACTTCTATCAATCTGGGCATTGTTTCTGCATCTGCTGCAAAACCTTTCTCTTCTTTTGTGTTTTTTTTGCTCTTCCTAAGTATTTCATCCCCCCCAATCAACAATCCTTAAATTAGCTATGCCAGAAGCTGAGAAAAACTAGCTCCTGTAGAGATTTTTATTTAGTGACACTTACCAGGTTAATATTACTGAAGCCAGAGGAGTACAGTGTCTGCTAAACTATGATCCTGTCACTGCACATGGCACCAGTGCTGCATATAGTTCCAGCTGTAAAAGCTTTTCTCTATCGCATTAGCATATTTCAACATAAAACAGTTGAAGGAACCCAACTACAAGTATAGAACTGGGAAGGGACAATGGGTACATGTCCCTACCCACTACCCAATTCCCTATTTGTTCCTGTCTAATACAGACGAGAGATCCATGTACTCCTCGATTCAGTCCTGCTTGATAACCCATTACAACGGATACGATAAATACAGTATATAATAAAAAAGATAAACAAGGGATCACATCTCCTGGCCTAGGAACCACCCAGGATCCTCCAGGATAGAGTCAAATTACATCAAACATTATGTAAAAAAATATCCTGTATGTAGTTTTGCAAAAACAAAAAACAAAACAAATAAAAAACAAACAAACAACAATACTTATTGTCAATCTCTCAATACAATATTTGGCATTATGAGCTTCTCTTTGTTCAAATATCCACTCCACTCAATAATGTAATATTGCATAAAAATTTCCCTCACAAGTGGGGCGGGGGGCAGAGGCTGCTCACGTTCTTGAACCCAGAGAGGAACACATTGATCTGACCTTTAAAACTTGACCAGTTTGTAACCAGATCGGCATTCATGGGTTGCAGCATTACTAAAAGTTGCAGCTATGCTATGTTTATAGTCAATATTCGACTCTGAAACACACACATTTAAAAAAACAAACAAACAAACAATAATAAAAAAGCCCACTCAAAGTTTCTTTGTGATTGCATCTTTTCCCAAGCCTTGATCTTTACATGAACCTAAATAAGTTGTGTTGGTGTCTCATCACTGCCAGTTTTATTGCTTCAATGATATTTTGCTCCAAGATGTAAAATCTACTTTTGTTTCCACATTATTTATTTATTTTTTTTGTAGTTTTCAGAGAAATTGCCCAGATAATCAGCTGCTACTAATCACTTTATGTGAACATTTCCAGGTTGTGATTTCAAGGCTTGCAGAGATGTCCCAGATGCCAAACAAAAAAGTAGCATTCTAGATGTTTTGAAGAAATCAGCAAGAAACAAACAATCAGAGTGCAAAGGGGTGGGATGAACAAAAGAGATTTGAAGGAGAAGATGATGAAGAAAATAACCCTAAAAGAAACACATTTTTTAAACTGATTTGATTTTCTTTTGGACAGTTGTCATCATAGACCTGAGAGAGAAGGTGTTTACAAAATCTGCCAGTTCTCCCTTACAAACAGGTAGATTCACCAGGAGCTGCTGGAATCCTCTTGTAACTTTACTGACATCACAAGAACTTGTCTGGATGACAGCTGTAGCTGCTCAGTAGAGATCAGAATCAGGGAGTAAAGCTTAGAGTGTGAATGTAGATGATCTATACCCTTTCATGCATATTGGTCACTACAATAGGCGCCTCTTTTTTTTCTTCAGTCGATATAAGCGAAGCATGAACGACTCTACCACTCACTGAAGAATAAATTAATATATTATATGGTTGAACATAAACACATATGTTGTAATTACGTAAATTTACTTTAGTGATAAACAGGAAAAGAAAATGATACGGCTATATTCCTATTTAATATTTGGATATATTTACTTAATTATAGCTTGATTGGCTTAAAAAATCAAATACAAAGTAAATGACCATAAATAGATAAAAAAGAGGTGTTTTTGCTTGTGTCTGAATAGATTAATTACTCTAATTGAATCAAATGTAGTATTTGCAGAAGGAGTTAGAACAAAAATGTGCAAGCCAGTCCACTTCTGCAAGTGTTGGGAGTTTCTCTGTTGCAGCACACCTGACACAGATCAGACTTAATTAGTGCAGAGCTTCACAACAAACTCTTCACAGGTCTGCTAATTATTGATTTGAGCCAGCTGTGTAGCAGCAGGGTAATTTCTAATACTTGCAGAACTGCGGCCCTTGAGGACCCAGAGTTGTTTCCTGGGTTGGAAACATGCTATCTGGTTTAAAGCTGACCAAAAAGTAAATGAAAAGATGCCCCTCAAAACAAATCCAGGTAATTTATTTTTACACAACCCTAATGACACAAAGTTGCCAAAACTCTTCTAACACATATCTCCAATAGACAGCAGAAATTTCACACACATTGATTCATCTTCATAACCTTCAATTAGCACTTCAGTATGTTGCTGTTGCATCCCACTAGTTTTCTTCCACTAAGATGTTTCTTAATTAAATTTAGTCACTATTGCAGCTTAAAAAAAAGAAAGGAATCTGCTGTAGTGATTTCTGTGCTTGTTTAACAGTAATGTATTGTCATATTGTGGAGCTGCACTTCCAGTAACCTTCTCAGAGGAATATGCCACCAATTTGCACCGTAACAAAATGAAAGTGATTTTTTTTGTACTGTACCATCCAATTAACATAAAAATAAAAATGCAATGAGCAGAAATGTTGAGGATTTATTTCAGACAGAGCGTGTAGAAGAAGCGTATGGCCATGGATTTCTAAATATGGAGCCAATTTGATTAAGAGAGTAGCTGCAGGCATGTTGCAGAGTGGGGGCTGCTTGATACACCCATGCACCTGGAAGTATAGCAGAAATAGTTGAATCTAAATGAGTGCCACATGAGGTGCGGCTCTATTCAAACTGTATTTACACAGTGAAAATGGGGATGATTTAGATAGTTTCCTGTTAATAGAGCATCTAGAACCTAAGTAACTCCCTAATAGTTCTACAAAATGCTGATGTTTTCTTTCTTTTTGGACCATTATCAAAGATCCAAAGGATCAAGTGGTCATATCTCTCCCCTCTTTTCTATTAAACGACCTTCACCCAAGACCTTAATAATAAGAGGAAAGTGTAAGTTACTATGAACTTGTCTAGGAAAAAATGGCCCCACCTGACCCACCATGCTCTTTTCTTCATCATACATTCATGACATGCTGTTAAGTTGTAAGTACTGTGTATGAAAGATGATGAACTGAGTTCATCTTTATTACCCCACAGAAGACTGCCTTTTATAGCTGCGTGAGCCACTAGATCAAGCAGTAAAACTGCATACACTGGCTGTAAATACCTGTTACTCTCACCATGGGGTGAAAAATAAACCACCAACCCCTTTCTACTAAAACAGCATGTATTAAGCTTGCTGGTGATTGTAAGAGGAAATTGAATTTCAGAGCAGCATAAGCCACAGTTTCAGTATTTTCTGCTCTAATCTACCTGTGCACGATGTTCATTATCCCCTCTTCAAGCAAAACTGGAGGAAAAGTGGTCTCTATTGAGAAAACCTTCTCCGCTTCATTAATAATGAAGTGTTAGTTTCAAAGAAGGTGGAAGCTGCCTGCAAACTGTTAAATAAATGGAAATGCAAATAGCATTTTCCCAACCATGAGACTTACTCCATCTCCAACAAAACCCATTCTTTCTTTTTATCTTCCAATTTAACTAATTTACGTCATTTTTCCTTTGTGCTAACTTCCTTCCACTTCTCCTACTGCCCCCTGGGCTTTAATTCATTTAAGATTTACTCTGTGATAAAACCAGTCTCTAAATCTGGAGCACAAGATAAATGATATTATAGATGATAAGGAGTAATATCTTCTCAGCATATAGTGCAACCTTTACCCCACCTTACCCATATCTTGTCCCCCTGCTTAAAATTATAAGAGCATATTTCTGTTGTTTCTTCCACCCATTCCAAGAAACTCATGATTAAAATTATTTGTTTGGTATTTTTTGGAAGAAAGCACTTTTCTAACATTCAATGTGAGTCATCCTATGATATGGATTCTGAGCATGACTCACTGGTTCTGGTCTATAAAAATAAAATAATGTAATGTACACTCATATATTATCATACACAAGTAAAAGGGTGAGTAAAGGAGTGCCTTACAGGAACATTTAACTCGGGGTGTTTGCCATAAACTGCAAAAGGTAAAGATGGCTGCAGAGAAGACTGTTCATCATCAGTATGCAGAAAACTCTGCATACTGAGGATTTAGCACTATATTTTTATGAGCAGATTTTTTATAAAAACAAAAGAAAGTGCTTAGGTATTGTCGAAAGACTGTTTACATTACTTGCAGAAAAACACCCACCCAATTTTGGTGCTATATTAATCTTTGAAAGGTCACCTAGAAAAAAAAGGTGCTCATAAAAAATTCAGTTTATCTAAAGAGATGGCTTCCTGTGTGTCGTCGTATAATTGACATGAATTAATTCAGTAGTTGCACAACCAAGAGGGAGTACTCTGAAAAGATGTAGATTTGAGATGGCTAGATTACCAGTGAACCAGCCTGGAAAAGGAACTGTACTGTAGATAGAATCTGTAAAATCTTATCTGTATGACCATTAAGATGCGAAAGATCTTGCATAATTTCAAGCAAACAAGAGAAAAGACAAACTAAGCAAGATGGGATGTTCTAAAACGGGAAAGAAGTCCTCGCATGAAAAAAAATGTGTAATTTGGGATTGGGGGGGATTCTCAAATGAAGCTCAGATTAAACATTTTGCATGCAATAGGTAGAAGCTTTGCACTCAAGTCTTGACCTAGGGCTCTCCAAATCCGGTCCTCAGGTGTCGGTGTCCTGCAGGTGTTGAAAGTTTCCCACCTGAAGAAAATATGCCTGATTCAACTCAAAGTGATCTCCACAGCTTGTTAACAAGTCTGCCAAAAAGCCATTCATTTAGACAAGGTGTGTTGCAGGGAAGCAGGGATTGCCTGCAGGACACCGGCCTTTGAGGACCAGATATGAAGATTTCTGCTCTACACAATAAGGTGCTAAATCACCTTTTATTTTTAAATCTCTGAAATGTCAAATTCCATGCATGTAAAACCTTATAAAATCTTCCTGTTTTACTATTTTTTGCAAATACTTCAGTGAATAAAATAAATGCAGTTATTCCAACTATTAAAATGTCCTTTATCCAGCAAAATGCCAAGCTGTCAACCCACACAGAAAGTGTCTTCTGTCAGATTCTTTTGCTGGACTTTGCAAACACCCAGAAGCAGTACTCATGTTGGAACCTGACCCATTTAACATTGATTCTTCAACACACCTTAGCACCCAAACTAAATTAAGTAAATACGATACTTTTTTCCACCATCACTGTGCTGCGGACTGAATTATGGATCTGATATGTCTCTTTATCAACACTACCAGGCTAGTTGATGATGATAGAGTCTGACTGCACTGCAGAGCCTTCCAGCAAATCCCAAAAATTCTCAACGGGGTTAAAGTCTGGACTCTGGTGGCCAATCCATGTGTGAAAATGATGTCTCATGCTCCCTGAACCAGTCTTTCACAATATGAGCCCAATGAATACTAGCATTGTCATTTTGGAGTTTGCCTGTGCCATCAGGGGAAAAAAATCTATCGATGGAATAATCTGGTCATTCATGGAATAGCTGACCTCATTCTTTGAGCACAAACTGAGACGATCATAACACTGTCCTCACAGGCTTGTACAGCAGCCACTATGCATGATGGCTGCATCACTTCATCGGCCTCTCTTCTTATCCTGATGCGCCCATCACCCTGGAATAGGCTTATTCCAATGCTCCAGATGGAAATCTTTATGCCCCTTAGCTAACTGAAGCCTTTTTTCTGGTCAGCCACTTATTAGTGGTTTGCGTAAGGCTAAACAGCTGTTCAGTCCCAATCCACTGAGTTCCCTTCATATTGTGGGTGTGGAAATGCTCTGACTTTCACTAATGCAGTGTTTTTCAACCCTGGTCCTCAGGGAACACCATCCTGTGTGTTTTGGTTCCTTCAAACCTCAGCACACTTGATTCAGGTTCATTAAACTGTTCATTAAGTTCTCTATAACTCTACTAATGACCCATTTATTTGAGTCAGGTATGGTAAAATAGGGTTGCCTATAAAACACGTAGGGTGGTGTTCCTTGAAGACCAGGTTTGAAAAACACTGGACTAATGAACACAAGTTCCCCCTGAGTTCTACTGTTGTTTTCTTTTAAACCTTTCTTCAAACGTTTAAGTGATCGCTGATTACCATTATTCAGGATTTTTTGTTTTGTCTACATTTCTTCCTGGAAGGCGATGAGACACTACCAGTTTTTAACAATGCATTGGACAGTTCTTAATTCAATTAATTAATTTCTGCTATTTCTTTAGATGTTTTCTCTGCTGGATGCATGCCTGTGATTTGACCCTTCTCAAACAGGCTAACATCTTTTATGCGACCACAGAATGCATCTTTCAACATGGTTGTTTAAGAAAAGAGGAGCAACTCATTGCATCAGCTGGAGTTAAATAACTTGTTGCCACCAACTGAAAGATAACCATCCATGCAGTAATTATCCAATAGGAGGCTCGTACCGATTTGCTAAGTTGAATCCAGGTGGCATTGTTTTTTGGCTAGGTAGTGCAGTGACTTAATGCAAAGTTAAACTGATTATTGGTATGTGGAAAAATTTACATTAAAGTTCCTAAAAATTCTTCTGTTAAAGATTTGGAGACTTAACTATTTACTTACATTATATTTTTCTGCAACAATGAGCGGCTGGGTAACTAATGTAAACAGTTATCTATACTTTTTTTCATTGAACATGTTTAGTGAACGTTTCATTACATACTAACAAGTTTAAATGCTTTCTGCCACCTTATGAAAACCTCTGATTTGATCTGTGTATGTCATGCTAACTCTCTATCCAGAACATTCAAGCATTGCTTAAATGCTGAGCAGCATTTGAAAGCCAAGTTGTTATTCTAGCCTGCAAAATGGCCAATCATGTCAAGCAAAGCCACTTTTCTTTCTTTCTGATTGCTTTAAAATATCTATGATTTTCCTATGTTGTTGTTGTAAAGTCAAAATTCAGTAAATGGCCACTTGTGATAAGTACATATATATATATTTTTTTAAACAAACTATTTTTTACTTACTGGGTGATATTTTATGCACAAATAAATATAAAAAATGTCATATCTGACAAGCCACACTCAAATGCTAACACTCAAACCTGATGCCCAATGGATTGGCATATGAAGTGCACAGGAGACTCGGAGCAGACTAATTAACCTTTCACTGATCGCACTTATCATAGAGAGCTACTTCAGACATTAGCAGAGACAGCTAAAGTGGGGGAAAAAATGAAGTCATGGAGTGACTGTAGGCATAATCACGATACAGTGACGGCACTTCACGCCACCACTTCCAGCCGCATCATTAAAACCACTGGTGATGTGAATAAGAGTGATCTTCAAACGTAGGACGCTTTGAGGTTTTGCCACTCATGTGACTGATACTTTAACCAATCTAAACATTGTTTTTCCTGGAAGAGCAATACTCTTGTTTGCCGTATGAGATTCAGCTTTTTTCACCCGAGCAATTTTGTTTTCTTTGGAATGAGTGCACCCACTTAACCTACCATCCTTTACAGGGCTTCTTGCAAATCATACACTTTATTTCTGTGCATTTGATGTAGATTTTACTATTTTGAATATGCTAATCATTTAGCTTGATGAGGAATGTAAAAGCTACAGAGACAAGCAGTAAGGGATGTAAATAACCCCATCACACAGCAGTTCAGTTGAGCTTGAATGTAAGGCTAAATCTGGAAGTACCCAAAAGATCTAAAGGCTATGGGGAGACTTTGTTTGGTTGTTTCTAAGTGAACCAATAATGGAAGCTTTATGCTGACTGAATGTCATTCGCTCATGACATCCATCATTTACCTGTAGTAGCTTTAGCCCTCAGAAAAGTAACTAGTAATCATGACCCCCCCACTCCCCATCATAATCAACTTGGCAATGAGTCTAATGCAGGTAATTATGTAGAAATGTAAGGCTCAATAGCTTTGTGAATGAAGATTGGCATCTTGATGGATGCTGGGGTGGACGGGCAGGGTTTGAGGTTTTCAGTTGTATGCTTGAGGCAGAGCAGTTTTGACTGGAGGGAAGACAGACAGACAGACACACAAATTTGAGTGCTTTGAAAGATTCCTCTGGGCCAAAAGAGACATATATTTCTGTAGGGAGCAGCACACATTGCAGCACAAGCTGTTATAGGGATATGTATTTGTAGCTGCAGGTGGTTTCATCCAGCAGGTTGCCTCAGGGCTAACTTGCACCATTCAGCTCAACTGTTTCACTGCAGCAAATTAATCTTGTGTATAAAGATGTACAACACAGTGGGTGATCAAAAAAAGGAAAAAAAAATGTTAAACTAAATTTCTAAACAGAGTAGGCAGCTACTTGTTAACCACCAAATTTTCATCTTTAGTCAAAGCAGTTTAGGAATTTCACCATTTTTTCCTTTAAATGTTATGACATGCAAGTAAACGATCCACATGAGTGTTGCAAAATGTAATATTGTCAACAGCAAAGTAATAAATTGGCAGATTATTTCTTCTTTCTACTTTTGTTCATCCAACACAGTGATAAAAAAATTATTTTGAGTTCTGACTTTCCTGTTCTGTGGTGCATCAAATGCAGAAAAAGCACTGACCCGCTGCTGGCTAACTTTCTACTCAAGCAGCAATGAGCTCCCCTGTTAAATACAAAGGGAGCATATGGGGGACCTACTTATTTCACATTGGGTGCTCATCTCTCGTTCTCCTGCAAGGGATTTGGCAGTCCTAAGTCAATGCACCGAAACAAGCCATTTCAAACAGAACTGAAAGGATATCTTGAAATATTTATTTTTTACTTGTATTTGGATACATATAATGTAGTATTTGTGTGAATTTACTAGTACTGTACCTGCTCTACTTAGTTTCCTTGCCACATAGGAAATTTGAAGGCCACAACTTTTCAAAAACAACACAATGTTAAGGGCAATCAGCTGTAAAAGATGTGATCTATATACAAACGTTAATGGTTTAACATTACCTTAACAGGGAACCTTTTAATTCATGCAGAACAAAAACTTGCCTGTGTTTTACAGTAAGATTAATGGCACAGAATCGGCTCTAATTCATCATGTTGTCTCACTCGCTCACTGCATAGATGTGTGCTCGGTGTTTTCATGTGTGTCCTGAACTAAAGGCAGACTTAAAGCCATTCGTCACACAAATAACTGATTGTCTCCTTGTTGTCCCTGAGGACACTGTACCTCAGAAATTACTTAGAATTGAACTTCTGTCTATTGTAAAGGACCAACCTGTGCTGCAGGCTTAAGCAAAGGAAGAAAATAATTATTGTGTATTAAGAATGCTGATTTGAATTAGATGACTTATTTTGAATTTCTCAAACAGTAGATTGATATCTAGCACTGACGGTGCAAAAGTAAGTGCTCAAAAAGTTGAATTATAATAAATACATGGTTATGTTGCCCTGAGTGCTATTTTAAAAGCAAATTCTACTGCCTGCACTGCAGCACTATTAACTTTTTTGATGACTTCTTTATAATATATTGACCACCTGATGTGCTTCTTTCAGCTTAACTTGCTGGAATGGAAGCCGGTCCTCACACTCACTCTGGTCTCATGTCAGGCATTTAGTCTCAGCCTTCAGATAGCTGTCCCCCCCAGCTGAAGCTCTTATCATTAGAGATTTTTTCCTTCACTCTTGACCCTGTGCAGTGTCCTTTTCACTTTAAGCTCCCTCTTTGTCTCGAGTGATTCACTTTTCTTTTTTTTAGTATTTGTCAAGTTCAAAAAGTGACCTTCTGCTACCGTTTTCATTTTCTAATATCTCCCACTGACCTTCTTATTTTTTGTTGCATATGGCATCAGATAACATAACATTTGCTGCTGTTTTTTAATTCTAAATGGATAATTTGTGTACAAGTTTGTCTTCTCCTGTCGTAACGTCCATGACACATTTGACCTTTACTGGGTATAATTAGTCATTAAACAGGCAACGGATTGGCTTTTTCTTTCTCTTTCCTTATTGTTTCCTTTCACTGTGGACACAGGGTCTTTGTAAGGTTCTGCACCAAAACCTTTTGCTCAAAGTCCTTTTCTCACAATTATTCTCTCCACCTGTTTCTCTTTCATTTTGCACTTTCTGTTCAATCCCTTCAGGACTATTTATGACTTGAGTGAAAAATTTCTGAATGCTTTCTCATAATAACCTTACCCACCTCTCCCTTGACTTCTGATTTGACCTATCTTGTTATTACTTCACTTTCAGGTGTCTGATGAGTCATCAGACTCCCCAGAGCCAGGACCAGTTACTTGTATGGAGCCTTTCCTTGTGCGGAGACTTTCTTGCCGTACAGTCCAGCTGCCTCCTTTGGCCTTTAGACAAGCAGAGCAATACTACTGTGACCGTAAACCAGAGCAGGACACAGTCACAGTTCCGCCACGACCCACAACATTGCCATTACGCACACCGCCACTCATCGCCATCACCTCTGCTGACACTAGCAGGTAGGACGATATGGTTCTGTCTCTGTGTGTGATCAAAATATGCTGTAATGGAACAGCTTGTTTGTCAGAGTTTGTCAGATGGAGTGGTTTTCTGGATCGACCCACCAACTGTCTAAAGTAATTGAGGGCAGACATCCAAAAAGTACAAGAAGATGAAAAAAAAAATGCCCTGAAATTTTAGTCACTTACCCCAAGGCTAAGTAATAAGTAAGTAATAGCCCTGTTTCCATGGTAACAATATATGACACTTGTCAGTTGACCAAAAGAAGCAGAAATAATATTAAATAAAAAGGTTAAGTTGTTCTTTTGTGTTAACAAAAATGCTGATCGTGCAATCAGTAGTAGAAATTGTTCTACAGGAAAAAATAATTTATAATTCTGCAGTAAAAACTGTAAAATGTTCGTTTTTACTGTGACGGGTTTGCGCTTATCCCAGCTTTATATATATAACAGCTTTATACAATATATACATTTTGTCTATTTAGATTTTTAAATCCAAAATATACATGAATCATAAAAAGAATCACAATTTTCTTTAAAATAAAACATTTTACAGAGGACAGGCAGGTTTTCTCATTAAAACCAGGGATAATCTAAAGGTTTCTATGGATACTGCACACCACTCTGCTATGCTTTTGAAAACTTCATCAATTGAATTCAAACCACAGTCAATAGCTGTTACATGCCATCAGAGGATCAATACACCATGCTTTGTTAGAAGGATACAACGAACCACATTCACAGGTGCAGACTTTGCTGAATAAAGAATACTACATTATAATCAGCAAAAGTCTTGTCAAAAGAAACCTTTTGTAAGAAGTGCAGTGTTTGCTAAATTATTACTGAAGACCAAACTTGGGATGAGTGAAAACTTTAAACACTTGCAGTGACATGATTGGAAAGCAGCATTTGCAAAAACCCTTACATATAATGGGTCACTGTATTGTATAAGACTGAAAGAGGTTTGTTCAGCTTTGTTTATAATTTTAAAATCCAGGTTATTCCCAGGGAAGCCATTTTTATGCCAACATACTGAAATGCAATCTGAAAATAAACCTAAAGGTAGCATAAAATCTAATTAGTTTGGCTCTTTTGTGAAATCTTTACACGTCTGAAATTTTAATGTTGCATTTTTTATTAATGTTAATTTTGATCCAATTTAGATTATTTCTAATATAAAATAAAACTAAATAACAACTATATTTTCTTTTCTGAAAACAAACATTTAGAGTTGTAACATTTAGTATGATTTATTAAAGCATTCAAGATGATGTAGAAATGAAAGGCAAGTTTATTTGTATATCACCTTTATGTACAAGACATATCAAAGTGCTTTACATAAAAACAACAAAGGATTACAGTTGTAAAGAGGAATATAAACATAAAAAATATCACTATAAAATCACAAATTAAATAAATATGACTTGTCATGAACAGTTGTAAAATAAATATACAGACAAAGTAATGACAATACCACTGTCTTACACCCACCTTTGGATCACATAGTTAAAGTTGATGAAACCAGAGATTAGAAAATTCTGATAGCTAATCAAAAGCTTCACTTTGAGGCCTTTTGTTTGTGATATTATTCACTTGTTAAATAGTCTTCCTGAAAATGAGGATTAAGTATTAAATTTGTGTATTAAATAATACTAATAGTATGTTATGTTTCATTGAGTAATGTGGTTAATGTTTCTTACTTCCACAACAATAACCATTATTCAATTATGATGAAAATATTTTGGGGACTGGCTTAACTGCTACGAACAGAAAAACCTTTATCAGTCTTATATTTAGGCCTCCTGGATTAAAGCTTGATGGATTTTATGAAGCAACAAATTTACACCAGAGTGAGGATGCCTGTATCTTGCAGGTTTGGATTGATTGTAAAACGTTTCTGAAACTTGTGGTTACACAAGAAGCTCATGTTATCTCCAGTTAGGCTACTTTGACAGCTTATCTTTGCTCACTACACAAAAACACTGAAAATGACACAGGACTTCTCTTCCCTCATGCAAAAAATAATCCTGAACTGAGATAAGGGGGTTTGTTTGATATCTTACTATTGCCTGTTGTGCTTGATAAAGCACAAAGTTGACTGCTTATAAGCTTTATTCACATTTTTAATCTGAAAAGTGTCAAAGAAAAAAATGTAAAATAATGAGATGCTGCATATCTTTAAATGATCATTTAATCAAAACAACCTTCTATCAGTAAAACCTCAATGCAGGGTTTTTTTTCACAGTATTTGGTAGTGTCAGTGTTACTCTGTAGAGAATAAAAGTAGATGGAAATATAAATAAATAAATAATACAATGTTTATTTAAAGTTCCTTATATTTTCTCTGCTCTGAGCTCTCAAAACCAATTTTCTGAACGACGATGCTCAGAAATTCTGGACGTATGTTTTCATAATTAGATCATATGATGTTAGCATATAAATGGGACAAACAAAATACCCTTTTGCAGAAAGTATCTGCAGACACAGACAGTGTGACCTGACATGCAAGTACTGCCGCAAAGCGTTAACTATATCACTCTGGATCTGCATGGCATCTAAAATGCTTCATCATTTCTAACAGTGAGTTCTTTTTGTTTTATTCAAGAGTCATTTTGGCATCTCAAATAGTGCTGTAGACCATGTAGGTTATACAATTTACATTTTTTAAACGCTCTTTGCTAGATGACCACTTGTGTCCTTTCATCGCTTCAGTACGATTCGACAACATGCCACTGTGCAGGTGTTGAGGCCAGCTGAGAGTTACTGTCTACAGATGGATATCCAAAATTTAGATCACAAGCAATAAGATATGTGAAATGAAAAAATAGCTTCAGAAGATAATGGCTTGAATATTCAAGTCTGGTAGAGGTTTATAATTCTGAAGGTGGATACTGGCTCTGAAATGGCTTGATGCCGTTAAAACAGGAGAAGTCCTCCAGTCCTTAGAGACATGTTGTATCATTTAGTTTGAGTGCGAGTCGTTGTTTGTCTCTCTATGTTGAGGCTGTGAGGGTGTACCCTGCCTTTCGCCTGCTAATTGTTGGGATATGCTCCAGCTTTCTACTACCCCGAACTGGGTTAAGTGGTATACAAAATTCCTTATTTAATGAAGAGGTTATTCAGACTGAAGCCATCATTTATAGTTTATTCATATAGTTTCCGTACTGCATAGTCCAATACAGTGTCGCAATAATTTATAATTCTCTGTGTGAAACGGAACCGACATGCTGTTCGTAATACCTGGAGCCAGATATGTTTTAAAATAAGGCTAGACTACAGTTCTACATGTAGATCAGAAGGGGTTATACATTATGTCTTGGCAATGTAGATTTAATGCTGTCAAATTAAAATCACTGGAAATTTACATAGCATGTTTTGCAAAGGCTTTAAACTAACAGTCAACTCTTATTTAGGTATATGTGACTATACTTAAAATGGACAGCTTTGTGGTCACACCCTGTTTCCTGTTGCAGAATTAACATAACATCACTCTGCAAAGAACATCACACAAGCTCTCAAAATATAAATACAGGCGACATTGATGTTCATTGTAATAGACTGTTTACCCTACAGCCTTTGAGTCTCTGCACAGAAATGTTTCCTACGCAAGAGCAGGCGGCATCTCGAGAGGTAGGAAGCGAAATTAGAAATCAGTTGGCAGTAATGCAAAGCATGCTTTCTTTCAAGTGGACTAATGATATAAAAAACCATTGGCATTTAAAAGGTCCCCGTCTGAGTCCTTAGAGACTCATCAAACAGATTTCTGTTTTCACCTCTAATTCTTACTAATCTTTACGGTAAAAGTAAATTCACTCTGTAAAAAATAAAGAACTGAAGAAGAACTCCCACAGAAAGAGCAATAAAGATGTATTTCTTTGTAGTTTGAAAATGTTTTAGCAGAATGTGTGAGGATTTTTGCACTGTGGACAATGATGCCTTTTTGCCACTTATTTGCTTTTAAAGAAAATAATATTTTTGGTAATATTTCTTAGAATCCGCAGACCTGGTTATGTAGGTTTTTTTTTATTAGATGAAAAAAAACAAACACTTGAAACGTTATTCATAAAATATGTTCTCAGAAAACATCTACCATGACCACAACTCGGAAAAAGAATCACTATCTGGCGAACCTATAACAATATATCAGAGTTCTGTAGATGAAAGGTGGTTTGGTGGAGACATAAAAAGAGTTTCTGACCACTTCAAATGTCAGAGCAGCGACAGCAACAAATAAACCCCACAGTATTCTGTATTGGAAATGAGGCGTCTAGTGGGGAAATCATAATTAAACTGGGAGACAGCCAGGAGGTTTAAGGCAGCCTGGAAAGTCAAAAGAATCTGTCAATGAAAAATCGCCTGTCCTTTGTGGCTATAAACATGGAAACAAGACAGAATCCTCTTATTAGCGACTCGAAAAGTGATGTCCTCTCTGGCTTCTCTTTGGTCATGATGGCATGCTTCAAAAGGCCATAAAACTCTTAGACAAAGCACTACCTGCATAACGCCGCTCAGTGAATCACGCTACGGTAGATGAGGAGTAAAAAGCATCTGATTGCTCTTTCCTCTCCTTGTTTTTGTTTTGCCCTTCTTCCTTTTCGTCTTTGCCAGTGATTAGAAAGGCTCAGGTGCTTAAAGACTGAACAAACAATCCAGAAATGATGACATGAGGTGCTGCTTATCAAAATGTTTAATTACAAAACGTTTTCCAATGTGCTGCGATCACACTAATGAAGACTAGACAACTGAGGCAAGACAAGAGGATTCAATTTATTTGCCTAAAATACTGGGTCTGGGGAAATAAAAGACTGGGAAAGTTAAAAAATAGAGGTAAATATAGCTGACCTCATTCTTTGTGCACAACCTGTTGCTGAACTGAGACCTGACAGACTCCAGCTACCCCATAACACTGCCCTCACAGGCTTGTACAGCAGGCAGGCACTATATGCATGATGGCTGCTACACGTCATCTGCTTCTCAGTCACCAGTCTCTCTGCAACAGGAAAGATCTGGACTCATCAGACCACATGACCTTCTGCCATCGCTCCAGAGTCCAGTCTTTATGCTGAAGCCTTTTTCCCCCTGGTTAGCCACACTGATACTGTAAGTGGTTTTCTTAAGGTTACACAACTGTCCCAATTCCTTGGGTTCCCTTCACATTGTGCATGTGGAAAGGTTCTGACTTTCACCATTAAACATAGCCCTGAGTTACTGTTGTTTTTCTTTGATCTGATTTCTTCAAACGTTTAAATGATCACTGATCACGATCATTCAGGATTTTTTTTTCAGTCACAATTCCTCCTGGAAGATGAGTCCCGACACTCCTTCCAGTATTTAACAATGTATTGGACAGTTCTTAACACAAGTTCAGTTTCTGCTATTTCCTTACATGTTTTCTCTGCTGGATTCATGCCAGTGATTTGACCCTTCTCAAACAGGTTAACATCTTTTCTGCAACCATAGAATGAGTCTTTCAACATGGTTGTTTAGGAAACGAGAAGCAACTTATTGCACCAGAAAGAAAATGGCCCATGCAGTAATTATCCAGTAGGAGGCTTATACCTATTTTCTTAATTGAATCTAGGTAACTTTTTTTGGACAGGCAGTGTACGATTTTTACGGAATTAGGGTGGAAGACATGCAGTATAAAGTGACCAAACATAAACTGAGGGAACATGGTTACTTAAGGAGGTTAATTAGAGTTTCTGCATTGTTTTTTTTTTTTTTTTTAACGTGTCTTGTCCAGCATCTGAGCAGGCAGAATGATGATTTGGATGCTGCATTGTGCTGAACAAATTTACTTTCCCAAGAGAATCTTTCTGTATATATGTATATACAGAGATCCTCTTGGTAATCTTAATTCTTTATTTATTATTTTAATTAGTATTAATATTTGTTCCGCATGATTTACATATTTTGCTGGACTCGACCGGAAAAGAAAAGAGGACAGAAAGACAGTG